>JARFXV010001124.1:0-165000 GCA_031761425.1 Cosmopolites sordidus | reverse complement strand
AACAATTTCCAGCTCTGATGGAAATCGTTTTTGTTTGACAAAATTTAATACAAATTCCTCGAACGATAAATTTATTATTAAAACTATTTGTAAATATTTCATTTGTTACTTAAAACTACTGTAACAGTTAGCATGAATATTAATATCCTACCTTTCTGGAATTATATAAATGTTTTTTTTCTTTTCACTCACATCTGATGTTACCGTTACAACAAAAATAGCGTTCACACTAAGCAAATTACACATGACTTTGTATTACTCGTGTAAGTCTAATAATGGCATCAACCATTCAGTTCAACCTTGTTAACTCTATTATGATTTAAATTATTTTATATCTCGCGGTGCAAAAATGTTTATAAACATTGTGTAATGATCGAGAATATTTTGGCTCAAAGAATTTAAAAAAATGGTTGCTTAGTCAAGATTAGTTGTTATAAACTCATTATAAGGTTATATACTGGATAACAAAAAAATGCAACACTATCAATATATATATATATATATATATATATATATATATATATATATATATATATATATATATATATATATATATATATATATATATATATATACATATATATATATATATATATATATATATATATATATATATATATATATATATATATATATATATATATATATATACAAGGTGCGGTACTAAAATCCAGACAACATTCAATTTGAATTTCCCGCCATTCTATACCACTTGCAGAAGTCGCGATTGGCGTCCAAATAGCTTGTCATAACAGTCATAACCCCGAAGCAGTCGCAATGTTGAAACCAAGTGTTCAGTATAACCGAAGACCCTTGATTATTTAAAGTGTTCGCGCTGGGTGTTCTGTGACATAAATGATTCGGTTCTTCCGGTAGGTAAGGTTTTGCAATACCAACAAGGACAGGACGTAACGAAGGTTTTGTAAACTCTCTCAAAGGAGAGCTTTGTCAGGACGCCCAACATCATTCAACTGGCTCAGGAGCTGATTTTTGAGGATCCAGGGGCAGTCGATCTGAAAATTGTCATCGGTTGTCGGTGTGAGTGAAAAAACTATGCGTCGAATCGTCGAGGAGGACCTCCGCTACAAGCCTTACTCAATTAAAGTGAGACAGATGCTTTCCGATGCTGCCAGGATAAAATGAGTTGAACGCTGCAATCTGCTTTTGTATTCCTTAGGAAACAATGCTACCGGACGCCTCAGGTTTTTTTTCTGACGAAAAAATGTTTACTGTCATTCCAAAGAATGATCGTTGCCTCGCATATGACCTTAAAGTCCCCATGTCCCCATTGTTTCCAGAACAAAATTTCCGGTGTTGTTTCCAGCGAAGGTGATGTGATGTCACCGCATTCCTTTAACAAAGGGGAAAATGTCACAAAAGAAGTTTGTTTGCGTGTTCTGACAAATGTAGTAAAGCCGTGGATGAAAATTGTATCCTCTGGAAAGCCGTATGTTTTTCAGCCGGACGGTGTGCCCGCCCACACAAGTCATTTGGTTCAAAATTGGTTGTCGAACAACGTCGACATGTTTTGGTCCAAATAATTGTGGCCCCCAACAGTCCAGATTTAAATCCTTTGGACTTCTTTGAATGGAGCGTGGTTGAAAGGGTCAACAACAAGTCCAAACATCCAAACGTCGCATCATTGAGAACCGCTACTGAAGCGGCATTCGCCGATATGGACCGTGACGCATTAAAACGAGCCTGCGGGCGCTTCATACCGAGAATGGAAGCTGTCATTCAAACAGGATAGAACATGTTGAGTAAATGTGTTCTTTATGACCTTAAAAACAATTTATTAAAACAAAATGTAAACTTTTCCGTGTTTAGAATAAAAATGATGTTTGGATAAAATGTTTAATTTGTCTGGTTTTCGGTGCCACAGCCTGTATATATGCTGGTATAATGTGAAAGTTAAATCAACTCTGAGCTATTCTGAGTCTTATAATACTTTCAATAAGGGTAATAACCATAAATCTCCATCGCAAGTAAATGTCGATAACGTACATTCATCTTTGAAATACTCCTACATAATTAGTTTTATCATCATCATGAGTGACTGTACAACATTATAGGATCTCGCCTTCCTCCAGCTTCTGTTGGTATTCGGTTCTATTCCTGGCTTGCATTGTCCAATTTGATGAACTTATCTTTCCCGTATTTTCCGTTTACGCCATGCGTCTAATGCAGTCTTGGTCTTCCTTTATATAGTCATAGGTTTCACCGTAAAGAACCTTTTTGTTAGGTTATTGTCATCGTACTTGTTGACATGACCTGTTCATTTCAATCTGCTTTCAAGTTTTATCAACGTCATTATGTATTTTTTACCCTCATGTTTCTAGATGTTATATAACTCGAAGTTATTCTTCCATTCTCGAATATTGCCCCATAAATTCCTTTTAAGATTTTTTTCTTAAAAGTTGATAAAAGTAATATCGACCTTTGTTAATGTTCAGGTTTCTGAGCCGTAAATTTTGACTGGGGCAATGATAGATTTACATAGCCTAATTTTGATAGTTCCTAAGACACTACCACTACAGTTATTGGCTAGTAGAATACGTTGTATATCTAAGTACTGAAACTCTTTTACACCCTCAAGATTATAGTCACCAATGGTGATATTCCATCCGACGTCTTGTTCTCTTCGGTTATTTATGATCTTCAGTCTCAAATACTTTTCTGCATCCTCGAATGTTGGCAATGTTTCTTTTTACTGTCATACTGATCTTGTAATTATGTTTACATCATCAGAAGAAACCAGAATTTGAGTAGACTTGTTAAATATAGTACCTCCGTTATTTAGTTCGGCTTCTCGTACTACTTTTTCCAAATCTATATTAAACAAGAGTCACGACGGCGACACTATCTTGCCTCAAACACATTTTTGTTTTAAATCAACTCGATATTTCATTTTATATCTTGACTAATTGGAACCTTGGATATTTCTAAGATGACCAGTCTATATCCGAATCTCCTAACGGTAAAAGCAGCAATGTTCAACCTTCAACACTTTGAACATAATCAGAAGAATACTGCTTAGCTTAGTATTATACGAAATATATCCAGCATAATAAAAAACAAACATTTTAAACCGGTTGTACTGCTAGATTTATTACCATCACATACAGAAAGATAAAGGTAAATATGCAAAAAGTGTCAGTTTTTTTTGTTATTTTAATTTTTGTATATTTTCAGTTTAATTCAGAGATGTATGTTGGGTTTTGCATTTTCTTCGTTTGCCAGTATAATTAATTTATTTATCCTCTATAATAATATACAGGATATAAGACAAATAACTTTCATAAATTTGACCAACGATTCTTCACATCATTTTCACATCAGAAAAAAGTTCCTTACCACAAGGGTTTTGGCAAAAAATTGCAAAGTTATGATATGAATGATTAAAATGATCATGATAAACAAAATGTGTAAAATGTGTATCACGTCATACATCAGCAAAAATATAAATGGCAACGTCGCTTTGATCACTTGAGATGATTCCCCACGACAAAGGAAGTTGGTAGCAAAAACTATTTTAGTGTGTTTAAATTCCGTTAAAAACTAAAATTATATTCTGAACGTTAACATCACGATAGGCTTCTTATTTACCGAGAAGCTGCTACCAACCGGATTAGAAATATATCAGAACATTTCCGACGTGTTCGGAAAAATAGTTTAGGTTTTTGTTATAACAAAAACTGCGACAAAAATTGCAATCTGTGACAAAGATAGCAGTCTGTGACATGGTATTTCGGATCTTTTCACTGGCTCATTGCTAGACAAGAATTTCAATATATCTGAGGGGCCCATATTTTGTTTTCATCTCCAACTTTAATTTCGAAATAAAGTTCGTAAGGCCTTCGTACAAGAGCATATTGCAAAATATATGTTTGCCAGTTCCAGAAAATCTATGGGTGATAGAAAAAAATTGTTTATAGATTTCAGATACAGATTCAGCGTATCAAATTACATAGTAAACACCCAAGAATTATTATGCCTCAGATACTATGTTTATCAGTGTATCAGTGTTTATCAAACAAAACTGCATTTTGATACAGAATGTTTTGATAATAATTTTATTATATTTAAGTTAAGCTTAATACAATAAAAATAAGTAATAACTAACTCAGCAGCGGTGTGAAGAAATCTGCAAATTAATTTAAATACAATTGAAGACTGGTTTGAAAAGGCCAATGACTCAAAATCCATACATGTACTTTGAAAATAGATACTCTTGCTCAACAGGTACAACAATTGCCAATAAAATATCTGGATATAGATTTGGACAGAAGATTATATTGGTACAAGCATATCTTCACAAAACGTAAAGCTTAAACGTAAGCTTATTTATATCACTTTACAAAGTCATACTCGAGCCAGTCTGGGCATATGCCATTCAACTGAGGGGATCAGCAGCAAAATCGAACCTTTAAATTCTCCAGAGATTTCAGAACAAAATTATGCGTCTAATAGTACATGCTTCAGGATATGTGTTCAATTTCATCATCCAGTGAGTCATCCCAGTATCATCCATTAAAGAGTCAATTGAAAAATATAGTGAATGATACTATTAAGAGACTAACAGTTAAATAACGATAGACTAACATCAATTTAGATATCGAGAGGGAAGTTCAGAACCAATGTCCATTATATTTTGTTTCACCTCCTTACCTACGTCACCTCTACCTAAAAATTTTAAATAGCAACCCCAATCTTGTAACATATCATTTTAAAGGTCTTGAAAATTCTAATTAAACTGCGTTTACAAAACTGAAATCGATTGACCCGTTCTCGAAATAGAGGAATAAATAAATTTGAAAAAGTATTTAACAGAATCTTAACTCTGTGTTTACAACGTTTGATTTATTTTTTTTTACGCACACCGTTTTTCTTTTATTAATATAAAAAGTAAGATAAGAACATTTTTATTTTAACTCGTAGCTCATTTGTATTTTAATGCACACTTAATTCCTCACTGGAGCTAAAATTAAAAACATTTTTATCAGATGTGGCGATTTTCAACTGTTTGTCAAGTGGTGTCAGTTGCAGTGACAGTGACAGAATTTAATAATGTATACGTTGATCAATTCTTCTATGGGAACCTTTGGTGTGAAACACTAAACTTGAAGAGATTTACCACTAAACACCAAAACACTTTTTTGAACTGCTCGACGCACGTTTCGCTAACCATGTTAGCATCATCAGGAGATTAAATCATCTCCTGATGATGCTAACATGGTTAGCGAAACGTGCGTCGAGCAGTTCAAAAAAAGTGTTTTGGTGTTTAGTGGTAAATCTCTTCAAGTTTAATGTATACGTTACATGAGAAAATTTGAAATTCTTTTTATTAATGGTGCTGAAGATAGGTGTGATCGCAGAACAGTCCGACTATTTAATGAAAGGTATCCGGACAAAAATATAAGATATCAATACGTCATAAAACTCGTTCAACAAATGGAAGAGACTGGGTTCGTGTGTAAGAAAGGGAATAAGCAGCCGAGAGTTCTTAACGAACCTACACAGATTGAAATTTTAAGTCATTTTGCTGTTAATCCAACCGCGTCAATACCAAAAGTTAACAAACACTTTAAAATAAAACAAGTTCTTTCCTTACAAATTTAGTAGTCTTCAGCAGTTCAGCGAAGATGATTATTACAGAAGGATTCAGTTTTGTAAATTAATGACTGGGATAATCCAAAATGATCCGAATTTAATAAAAAAAGATTTGTTTTAGGGATAAAGTTTAATTTTTCCTTAATGGCTTTGTAAATAAACATAACTGTACATATTGGGTTAATAATAATCCACTTGTGTTTCAAGAGGGTCATTTGCAGTTTCTTTAAAAGATTAACGTTTCGGCTGGAATTCTGGAGACTGAAATAATTGAACTGATGGAGACGAAAACCCACTATTGGATGAACAAAATTTATAGTTTCAATATGACGGTGCACAACCACACTACGCATTACATGTTCGACAATGGATCAAATGTTTCCTGACAAATGGATAGGCAGAAGAGGCGCTGTGAAATGACCGGCGCGATTTCCAGATATAACACCACTGGATTTCTTTCTTTGGGGTTATCTAAAGACAGTTGTATACAAAACTCCGCCGCAGGATATTCTGAACTATCTAATGTAAAGACATGTTTCAAAACGTTCGAAAATAATTCGAGAATAGATTATACTATTGTTTGGCTAACAGTGGTTATAATAAAATAATTTGAAAAATATAAAGTTTTTTGCACCATCCTTAACTTTCAATAGAATTTTTTTGGCTTATAATGTTAAAATTTGGCTTATATCCTTAAAAATCACTTATGGATGTGGACAATAAAATGTGGAAAAATGGGAGTTAGAATATAATACGACACGCCATCTTCTTTACTGTTCTTAGACGATCAGGTGATGTTCGCCGATGATCAAGATGACGCTTGGTACATTCTACGAATGTTAACTGAAGATTATAAAAAGTAGCGCCTTTGATTAAATTTTAAGACTATTTTTCTTAAAATTTACAAAGATTTAAACTTAAGAAACAGATGTAAAATAGTGTGAGAATCTGCCAAAGCTGTAAATACTTTGAAACAATTCTGTTTATTAAGGGCTGGAGTGAAGCGGAAATAAGACATAGACTCGGAAAAGGCAGTGTAGCAATAAAACTGCTACACTCGTTAATCTAGAATAGAAATAACCAAATAACATTAAATGAAAGATAATATAAGATTATACTGGAAATTATAGCACCATATGGGGCAGAGGTATGGAAAGTGTCCGACCGAAATGCACAGAGATTGAGGGTTATAGAAATGGAGTTTTTGCGACGCAGCTGTGAGGAAACTCTTATGGATAAAGTCAGAAACGAGACAATAAGAGACACTGTTTGACATACTCGACACGAAACTTTTTAAAACTTCTCGATGTGCATGATGATGAAGTTTAGATTCTAGACGTTTTTAAAATGAATCAAGTCTTTCATATGATAGATGGATTAATCCATTTTTCTTTGTACAAAGATAATTATAACAAATAATTAAAATTAATTAGAAATGTATCCGAAGTGAATCATTATAATAAGAATATTGCAGATAGATTAAATAGAAAACATAAGTTTAGACAAGTATTGAAAGAATCTGGGTGTTGTTAAAAGGAAAAACAAAAATAAATTCATGGTAATAACGTTTGATGTCCAATTAACACGGGCCTAAACAAGATTTTGAAAAAAGTGGATATTAAGATTGTTTACAATCAATATAATTAATTAATAGGGGATAAAGTAGATCAACACGAAAAATCAGGGATATATAAAATTAGTTGTTAAGATTGTGACCGAAGGTATATTGAGCAAACTATGGGAGAAATGAATAATCTCGAACATGACCATAACATAGATAATAGTAATTTAAGACTAATTAAAAGTGTAAATAATAATAGAGCTTTGGATGCTTATGAAAATATTCAAATAGAAAAATGTAAAAAAATCATGAATCGGGATAAAGAACCTTTTCCATTCAGTCAACTTTTTCAATTATTAATGTAGCGCTTAGTTAATTTTAAGGTATATGATTTTTACACACTTCATTCGGTACGATAATCATATAAATAAAACATAGTTTTAGAATCATAGATTTAGAATCAGATTAAATCATCTCCTGATGATGTTAACGGAGTTGGCGAAACGCGCGTCGGGAAGTTTAAACAAACAAGTCATTTGAAGTTATTGATTGCGAATGAAAATGATTGGCAAAATCGCCGAAGCTGGAAGTTTTGATGCGAGAAACACACGGTATAATCCCACTCGCAGAAAAAAACGTTTATGTTATTAAACTCAATCCAGTGATATTGCTTTATGAAATTACTAATACTACGTCAAGAATTTTTCCGGTGTATAGTTAAATAAAGATTGAATTATTATTGTAATAACAGATATTTTAGTAATGCGGTTTTTTAAAATAAATTTATATTCATCAAAAATGTCTATGGTCTACTTCGTTTTTATTTAATATTGTACATGCGAACATTTTATAAATAAATTATTAATCAAAGTTAATTCTTTGAAATTTTTCATATAGTAAGGCACAAAACAATACGTACCAAAATGATTATATATATATAAAAACAGCAGTATTGTTTACGTTAAACCTCTGACGATCTACTCACGACTAAACTGAATGTTTTGCCGCGATATCAATTAAAAAAGCTTTTGTAGATAACTTAACAATATAAAATCTAATCGGAATAACTGATATTTTCGTGACATATGAAGTAAATTGGTTTCTTTTTTTGCTTAAACAAATATTTTGTAGGGTCATTAATTAAACAAGTTGATTGCCACTCTAACTTTTTGGATTGTCGGAAATAAATAAAAACGAATGGAAACTTTTTGACTTTTACCGTAGATACGAGGACTAGTTGGATAATTCAGCCAATGTTTTTAGGTATCTGAAATAGGTCTTGATTGCGTGTGCGTTAAAATTTAATATTTTCGAAAGGAAATAATAAAGTTTTTAGTATAGTCCGGTTCAAAATATTTCGTTGTCTTTCGGCAAAATGTTAATTGCCCCAATAAAATTCGATAAAAATATTTCTAGTTTCTTGAAAGGCGCCAGAGTCGGAGTGGTAGAAATTCTGAACAATTTTGGAAAAATAAAATATTGTTAAATTATTATTATCATTATTATGCATGACTAAAACATTATTTATTGGTTTGTGTATTTTGAAACTATTAGTATAATAAAAATAAATAAATAGATGTATCTATTAATACAATACAAATTATTAAACTTAAATTTAATTATACATTTAATTCGGTGTTTCGTTCTCATTATCACTTTGATCTAGATTAATAATAACTGGTTTTATATTATTAGTAAATGATACATAGGAATCTTCTATTTTAATAACATGGTTAATCGAATTTATCCAACTTTCTTTGGGAATACTATCTACAACCATCCTAATTAATGTTGCAGCACTTGCACTTGAGTCGGAGAAATATTTTCTGCTCTAACATTGGATTTTACCTGATGCCACATATGCTCAATTGGATTAAATATACAGTAATACGAGAGAAGGCGTAAAACCGTATGTCCCATATCGGCAGCAATGGTACCACATACATATTCCTTTTTAATATTAAATGTCTTTAATATTTCTAGATCACATTTTTATATATATTTTCGAAGTATATGTCGTTTTTTAACATATATTTCTGAATTTCCAATTTCGTGTTATTTGCATTAGGAACTTTATTTTTTTGACGGGTATGATAACTAGCATTGTCCATTACAATTACACTTTCCTTAAGCACATTGAACTAAAGGCTATTTATATCTTCGAAAAGTTCTCTTGTAGTGTCGTCGTGGTAGTTCAAAGATGAATGTTTAATATATTTGGAGGACAACCGTAAACAATTTGGAACCCATCCATCCTCGGGACCAGCATGTAAATTTGTAATTCTTTTTCCCTTGTTCGCTGGGGCTTTGGTTTGGCATTTTCTTGATGTATCTACTCGTTCTTTTGCTGGCGTCTCATGTGTATCGAACCATGTTTCATCAAGGTAGATAATGGGACGATTTTCTAATCTGTATTTTTTATAGAGTTTAAGTAGTCAAATCACCATCGTCGCAATCGTTGTGATTCCATTAATATTTGCCTTTTATTAATGGTCCGATATGCAAAACCCATTAGAGATAATATTCTCTGGAGGCTAGCTGCTGCAAATAATGTTGGTTTCATCTTTCCTGAGTCGCTGTTACAATGATTGCAATGCAGGCAATTGCTATTCATACATAGCATAAATTTTGCTTCGAATTAAGCATTTCTCGCTTTCGTCAACACATTTGCTTTTACCAGAATTACTACGAACTTTTTTGGCTTTAATTGGCTTCGTCACAATATCTTTAACTGTAGACAATGGCGTTTTCGTTAATAAAGCCGTTTCTGCTGCAGCTGCATTTACATTAATCCCCCTATTCAATAAAGAAACATACACATTTTTAACAATTTGCTTAGCATCGGACGGTAAATGTTTTCTTTTAAAATTAGCACTACCGGAGGCACAATGATCATTATCTTGCCAAGAACGCCACAGTTTTAACATATTTGGACTAATAAAAATACGATCGAAATCATATAACTGCACTGATTAAGAAAATATTGCGAACTAAATTAAAATATTTCGAAACTACTAAACCATAGGCCCGGCCCTGTTTATTTTTTTTGTTGCTTTTTTGCCGGGTTTCGTTAAGACAGGGGTTGTTAACAGTTTATTGCAGCCATTCGGTCAACGATATATTTTGAAGCGCACTATACAGTAAGCGCATCAACAACTGATGCGGCTTGGCGACCGAACCTTGAGCTTGCTTAATGCTACAGAGATGTGGAAAATATTTTTTATTTGCTGACATGTTTAAAATTTCAGGGAAACCGATTATGCTCATCGTTTATAACATTTAAGCAAATCTAGACAGGATGCCCGAACTACGCAGCGTTTTACCCGCAGGAACATTTGAACGATCTCAGGCGAACGTTACATTGGGTTTTACAAGGTGTGTAAATAAAGTAATGGGACTGATTTTTAATAATTTTTTTATCCAATTTGTAATAAATATCTTTATTTAGAATATATCTTCCCGGCTTTCGTGTCATTTCAAATAAAACGATTGGTCTATCGTTTGTTTAGAGTCTTTTAGAGAGCCTTTTAAATTAGTCTCTTTTAGAGTCTTTAAATATGTCTGGTTAATTTACAGTTTTCGGTCTCTTGCTCCATCTCAGGTAAAATGATACTTTTATCACATTTTCTTGTTAAGGATGGTTTTTGTCACATAAAGGACTTTAGACCAGATGCCGACTCCTTTTTATTTTTCGCTTTAGGGACACTGGGTTGTGTTATTGTGTTTACATTCAATGAGTTCACTTATCTTATCTAAAATGACCCTTAGACCTGCAACTTGGTTGCCAACTTGTTTGTCATATACCATGCAATCTTACCAGCAATATCAGTTCATAAAAAGAAGTTGTCTAAAGAATAAACTATTTTGTTGTGTGTACAATTGATTATTTTACTACTTATTAGGGTTTCAAAATGACAGGCGCTGCAACATGGTTGCCTACATTAGGTTCCTCTAAAAATTAAAATAAATTTACTAATAGACTACCTACTAAAATACTGCTAATTACCTACTAAAAATGAAAATTTTTGATTCCATTGCAACCCTCGGTGCAACATGGTACTGCAACTGCAACCTGCCCACAGACGTTTAGCTATGTTAGCAACATGGCTTGCAACCAAGTTGCAGATCTAAGAGGCGCTTTAAGGGTAGTTAACCGCCAGATATGCGACAATGGTGGAGCATCTTTAGAGATGGCTTCAGTTCTGTATTTGAAACCAACATTTTCAATTATATTGTGAGTAAGTGTCGTGCCGTGTCGTGTCGTTCCCGAATAACACCAAGCGTGAGTTTTTCACTGAACACTTTGCTTTCTATTGGATTTAGTAGTTTTAAGATCTATTTCAAGTTTACTTCTATTTCCTTTTCTCCCGGAATACTTTTCTGATAATGAGCAAATATTCAAAAGCAATTAAACTAAATATGTTACTGTTTATTTAAAATAATATCAAAAAGAGTGTATCTAATTTAATGATTTGATTAATATTACATGCTTTTTATTTAAGTGACTATCCAAACGTTGTTTAATTGTGAGGGATATCCATGGTATTTTCGCGCATTTTTCCTTTCAATACCGTATAGTGGGTAAATGCTGTTTTGCTTTTAAAATCTGGAGTGAATACATCACGCGTACTTCCCTTTGTACCTATTGCAGAACTCAATACTAGAGGTTACACCGTAAGGTGTGGTTGGATAACCTTTATGTTTTGTTAGCTCTTTGGGTGGATATCTGGCGCGTTTTTCCTTCGATACCCAGTTCAAACCCGAAGCTAGTACTGTTGTTCGTTGTTCTCCTCAGGGCCAGGAACAGTATCCAGTGTGATAATTTTATTATTGATTGACAAAATTATCATTATTAAAATGATAATTTGTAATGATTTAAAATGATAATTTGTAATGATTTAAAATGATAATTTGTAATGACTGTTTGTAATTTAATAAATATTGAGATATCCATGGTATTGCCAACCGGTGCGGTGGTCTGGTGGGTTAGTCGCCTGCCTGGCAATCCAAAGGTAACTGGTTCGATTCCAGCGCTCGGATGGGTGTTTTTCTTTAATTCTTCGGTTTGTCTTACTTCCTACCCTACACACACATTTATGTACACTCACATATATGTACAAACGCCCACACATATCCACACCTAAATGTCTGTGATTGTTTCTAGGCAAGAGTGTAAAATCCGACAACGAATTACCCCTTAGTCACGCCAGTTAAAGGCTGGGTAAGGCCGGATGCCTTATGAGAAGTGTTCTACGTTGGTCACTCGCCAGTCGCTAGACTTCCTGATAGACTTATGGGTAGTTACATAACCAAGGGTTGATAGCCTGAGGGGTGTGCTGGCCTGGGTTTGTCGGTAGCTGATGACCGTGGTTCATTAAGCTGCAGGTCCAGTCGCTAAATAGCCTTAGATGCTGATGTGCCCCTAACTGTAAATCCTTTCCTTTCTCATGGAATTGTCGCACGTTTTTGCCTTGAATACCACGAAGTGGTTAAATACTGATTTGCTTTTCTAGTATCTGAAGCGGGTTCAGCGCATATTCTTCCCTTTGTACTCATTACACAACTCGGGACTTGAGGTTACACCGAAGGGTGTGGTTGTATATCCATTATGTTCTGTTAGCACTTTGGGTGGGTGTCTCGCGCGTCTTTCTCTTGATACCCCGCATACATATTCTTCCATTCCAGAAACGAAGCCAATAGTGTTGCCAGATCGAACGCTACACCACCTTATTGACCTCAATCAAGAACTGCGAGAACTGACGGACTATTGTCCGGAGAAAATGGCAGAACGGGGTGGCAGAAGTTGTAGAACGCCGAAACTTCAATTGTTGGGATTAGGCTGACTAAATCCAACGACGGATCACTTCGTATTTCTTAGAAAGTGCGGCAAAGTAAGGTGAGTTCTTCTTTCAGGAACAAGATACGCAAACAAATACGGTAGATGTCCGTAAGTGATATACAGCTGAACAACCTTAAGTGAGTTCGGCAAATGACATACATAAAATAATATCTTAAGATTTATCCTTCTTTGTTTACTGGTCCTGTAGAGAAGCGTGGTGCAAAGCGTTCTATCAGAAATCGTCGTCATGGATCGAACTGTAGAAACACCAAGGAAGAGAAGACAATGGTGTTGCAGTGGCACAGTGTCACGGGAGATCATTGTCCCATCTACCTCATGTGTAGTTTTGGGGATATTTTAGAAAATAACTTCGGATGGAAGGTGGGTCACGCTCCGTGTGCAGCGGAAAACCTTATTTACACATCTCGTATAAATCTCATTACAGGAATAAGTAACGATAGTCATACTATATATCTATAACAAAATGTACAGTAAGGGATCCGTTCTCAAAATGTCTCATAAATGTGACAACGATAAATAAAGAAACAGTGAATATGATGCATATTAACTTTCTTTTTTCCAGAAGCATTTATTCTGCAAGAAGCATTATCATGAATGTATTCCATTTAAAATGAGTTGTGATGGTCGATCGTGACTAACGATGGGACGTGTTCGGTTTCCTTAGATAAATTTGTCGTGAATAATAAACGGGCTAAGTGTAATTACTGTGAAAAAAGCTATCACTTGGTTTGTGCTAAAATAAAAGATAATGTGTGTAAATCGGTAGCTGACAATAAAAAATTATGATGTTTGCGTGACGACTGATACTGGTTGGATTAAATTTCCATCAAAACTTATTGTAATAAACTCGATGAAATTTTCTACACCAAATCACTTTTTTAAAGCGTATAGCCGGTCAAGCAAGCGGAATCTGCCCCACGGCGTTTTCTATCGACACTTGGGAAATCATTTTGGTACCAAATAAAAAAAAACACTTCAAGTTTCAGCTTTTAATCTCACATATTTTCTGAGTTATTTAAAAAATACTAATTTTCTATAAAACAAACTAAAACATTTTTTAACTGCCGTTCTTTCAGACAGGCAATGACCAAATTTTAACAGAAAATGTCTTTTATACTCTTCTATAGGAATTTTTTTCAGTCTTTTAGACGTACACATATTATTTTATTACTAAAAAGTAAAGTCCTAAACCACGGTCATCAGCTTCCGACAAACCCAGGCCAGCACCCCCCTTGGGCTATAAACCCTTGGTTATGTGCCTACCCATAAGTCTATCAGGAAACCTACCGACTGGCGAGTGATCAATGTAGAACACTTCTCAGAAGGCATCCGGCCTTACCCAGCCTTTAACTGGCGTGACTGAGGGGTAATTCGTAGTTGGATTTTACACTCATATATATATATATATATATATATATATATATATATATATATATATATATATATATATATATATATATATATATATATCATCATTATCATCAGCCTGTATCGATCCACTGCAGGATGAAGGCCTCTTCAGCATGCTTCCAACTTTCACGGTCCTGGGCTTTCCTCTGCCACTCGGGTCCAATATACTTAACGATGTCATCAATCCATCGTGCTTTCAGTCTTCTTCGCGGACGTTTGCGATCAAGCGGTATCCACTCCAGGATTGCCTTGGTCCATCTGTCGTCCCATCGCCTCGCTATATAGCCTGCCCATCTCCATTTCAATTGCTTTACCCTTCCAATGATGTCACAGACTTTTGTTTGTTCCCTGATCCATGCGCAGGATTTTCTGTCTCGTCTTGTCATTCCAAGCATACATCTTTCCATTTCCCTCTCTGTCACCCGAAGTTTTTGTATTGATTCCGATGTGAGTGTCCAGGTTTCACTTCCGTATGTCATAACGGGTAGAACGCACTGATCGAAGACTTTTCTTTTCAGGCAAAGTGGGAGTCTGCTCTTACACACTATGTTGAGCCTACCAAATGCCTGCCAGCCACATTTAACACGACATTCCACCTCCCGGGCGATATTTCCCTCCATTGAAATTCTCTGCCCAAGATATATAAAGCTGTCCACAATCTCTAAATCCCTTACTAAAACTAAAATTCTTCTGTCCTGAGCGAAGTTTTTGAATATAACCTGACTCTTTTTCAGGTTTATTTTCAAGCCAAATGGTTCGCCAGCCCTTTGCAATTCTTGCATGCGTCTTTGCAGCTCCTCTGGGTTTTGTGAAATGAGAATAATACCATCTGCAAATCTAAGATGGTTTAAGTTTGCACCATTGATCTTTACACCATCCTGTTCCCAATCCAGTTTAAGGAATACTTCTTCAAGGCCAGCCGAGAAAAGAATAGGAGATATTGCGTCACCCTGCCGTACACTTCGTTCTATATTAATTGCCACTTCAAGATCATCAAGGTGAATTGTGGTTGTAGCTTCATCATATATCGATTCTAATAGGTTTACATAGGCTCTGTCTACGCCTTGGCTAAGCAGTGCATCCATTATCGCATGCTTTGAGATGGAATCAAATGCTTTTTCGTAGTCGATAAAAACCAAGCCCAGTAGCATGGTGTATTCGTTGTGCCTTTCTATGACCTGCTGTATAACCTTGATGTGATCCATTGTACTGAATCCACTTCTGAATCCTGCTTGTTCTCTTGGTTGTGCGTCATTCAGTTTTTTTAATATTCTTTTAGAAATTATCTTAGTGAAAACTTTGTACATTACTGATAGGAGGCTTATTGGACGATAGTTCTTTAAATCTTCCTGTGCTCCTTTTTTATGTAAAAGGATCACTTCTGCATTTTTCCATAAGTCAGGTACTTTTTGTTCTTTGGGGCATTTTGAGTATAATTTTGCCAGTGTTTTATGTAACGTCCGACCCCCAGCTTTTAGCATTTTGACAGTTACACTGTCCTTTCCTGGAGCATTGCCGTTTTTCATCGATTCTCATTTCATTCGATAACATTTTCTGACAATCTCTAACATTTGGGTACGCGCCCTGCACACTGTGCCATCCTCACGCTTTAAAGCATATATTTGCGTTCTTTTGTTTCTCAGCTTCTGTTTAGCTTTGTTAATGCCTTTGTTTTCTTCCAGGGTTTTTTGCACTAGCTGCATATTGAATCGGCGCGTGTCCTCTCTGATACGTTTTCTTATAGTTTTGCAGAGCTCAGTGTACTCGACCCTGCCAAAAGTACTACCTGCATTTCTCATTGCTTGCCGTTTCTTCATTAAATCAATGGTCTCACTGGAGATTTTTGTTTGTTTGTTTGAGATATTTTTCTTCTGGTGCTATTGAAGCAGCCGTTTGAAGTACATTGTTGGCGATTTCTTCATATTGAACTGATATGTTCACCTCCTCTGGATCTTGCAACGCAGCAAACCGGTTTGACTAAGCAATCTCAAAATCGCTTCCTCTCTCCAGCAGTTTTCCAGAATCCACCTTGCCCTTCTTTGATCTTACCATTCTTTCGCGCTCTTTTCGACAGTTAATCCGAACCCTTGCTCGTGTCATTCGGTGGTCATTTCCAACATTAATATTGTTAAGGACAGTACAATTGGTAAATATTGTTTTATCGTTAGTCATGATGTAATCAATTTCGTTTGTGAGCCCAGATGGACTTTTCCATGTCCATTTTCTGCTGATATTTTTCTTATAGGATGAATTCATAATATA
This sequence comes from Cosmopolites sordidus, assembly GCA_031761425.1. Classification (NCBI taxonomy): domain Eukaryota; kingdom Metazoa; phylum Arthropoda; class Insecta; order Coleoptera; family Curculionidae; genus Cosmopolites; species Cosmopolites sordidus. Next base: position 148,297 of record JARFXV010001124.1, on the reverse strand, counting down.
TAGTTCTTGCCCTTCAGCAAAATCAATCAATTTGTCATATTTATTGTCTCGCTCACCAGTTCCATATGGGCCAGTTGCATTTTCGTCAGTTCTTGTTCTTCCAATTCTGGCATTAAAATCACCTATCAGGATTTTGTACCTACATTTCTCCTTGTATAAAAGCTGGGCCACATCATCATAAAATTCCTCAATTTCCTCATCCCTATGGCTTATAGTTGGTGCATAAGCTTGGACGATTTGAAGCCTAAACTTTTTATTCAGCTGAATGACGCATTGGGCTAGTCGGTTGGATCTACTTTCAAATTTTATCACACTGTCCTTCAGCTTTCGATTGATGAGAAATCTAATTCCACCACATCGGCCATTTTCCGTACCTCGAGTGTAGAGTACGTGTCCAGTTGGTTCCAGTTTGATTAACTCTTCACCCCTTTTTCGTGTTTCACAGAGCCCAATAATATCCCAATGTATGTTGTCAAGTTCGATTAACAGTTCTTGCAATCGGGCCTCTGTTTTCATAGTCCGTATATTTAACGTTGCAATGTCAAAAGTCCAATGGCAGCCTGATCTAACCCGGTGATTTTTAGCACCCTCTGCCTTGGGTCTTCCCGCTGCCGTAGGTAGTTGCCCCTTGGTCATATTTATATATATATATATATATATATATATATATATATATATATATATATATATATATATATATATATATATATTTGTTACATCTAATATTTTCACGGATGGCAGATAATGTTTCTAAATAATTCCGGGTGTAGATCCGTTGTTGCTGTGAAGAGTCATGACGTTTCGCTAAAATCGCATTTGGCATTTTCAAGTGCTGTCCGCTTCGACTGAAGAGTCCAACTGACGTGCATGGGTCGCTGTGCTCTCTTTAATAGCTGACGGGCTACAGAAGCGACTGCGCAGATTATATCGGGGTAGTTCAGGACCATTTGCGGCGCTCGGCTACGCTGTCGGGCCTTCGTTTATTGATTTTTGTACCTCGCCGCCACGTTGCCGCGTTTTTTCTTTTTTCAGAAGGGATTTCCATACTTTTGGAATGTTGCGAGCGTCGTTTCGCCTATTTAGCTCACCTCTTTCTTCTATTTCAAGGGCTTCTCTGATTGTTCGGACCTTGTAGTTTTCAATATTCGCATTTCTTTGACTCCTTCAAAATTGATTTTATGTCCTGTATGTAGATGGTGGAAGTGGTTTGTTTGTTTTTTAAGTCGTTTTTATTTTCTTGTATTCTGGCCTATATTCGTCTGTTTATTTGTCCTATGTATGCTCTGTTGCAGTCGGAACAAGATATACTATACACCCCATGTTTTTCCAGTCTAAATTTGTCCTTGTGGTTTTTTAGTATGTTTGCAAGAGTTTTGTGCGGCTTGTAGGCTGTTCTGATCTTATGTTTCCTTAGTAGACTGCCTATCAAAACGGCAGTTTTCTATCATATTCGACCTCTAGAGTGAACTGGATTCTGGGCTGGATTTCTTTAACTGAGTTAGGAAGTTGTTTAAAAGTTCGTTTCCGTGAGGCCATATTATAAAGATATCATCTACGTAGCGTTTCGAAAGTTGAGGTTTTAAAGGAGCGTTGGCCAATGCCTTTATTTCGAAGTCGGTCATAACCAGGTTGGCTATAACGGGTGATAAAGATACACATATATATACACATATATATATATATATATATATATATATATATATATATATATATATATATATATATATATATATATATATAGCCCCACCCATCCCGATGGCGAGCCTGAACATCGGGAAAATCGAGAAACATGTGCCCTTCAATTGCAGGGATGGGTGGGGTTCATTCCCGGTCAAACACCTAACAAAAAATGTTCATATATATAGTACGGGAGTACATCCGATCGTTTGTATCCTATTTGTTGGGAACGTGCTGACGTTTCGCCAAGGTCACTCTATGATCTTGTGAACTATGATCACACTATGATCATTATGATCACGCCAAGGTCGAAAACGTCGAAACGTCTGCACGTTCCCAATAAACTACTATCGACGCCAATGATTTTACTATCACAAGCAAACTTTTCATGGGAGTAAGATTTGCTAGCTCGTGTTCCTTGTGTATGAGCCGAACGAAGTCAACAAAATTGTGAAAAAACAAGTATTCGAAAATTTCCCATAACTGAGGAAAGTGCATTTTTTCATCAGTAGAAAAAGGTGGATATAACATTTGTAGGATTTTTTTTTGTCTCTTTTATAGTCCTGAATGAATTTCGAACATATCTTGCATAGGGAAAAAAATGTCATGTCATTTCAGAATGGCCACGATATACTTAAGTTGGGACAGTTGAGGCACGTAAGTTGGGACACCACGTGTTCTCATATTTTTGGAATCTTCTGGAATATTCCATCGAATTATATCCAATTTTCTAGAATTATCTCGAATGGTCTAGAATATTCCATCAAATTCTAGAATTTTCTAAAAAATTCTATAATACCTATCAGAAGAATTACATGGAACATTCTAGAATATTCGATATGATTAATGACATTAAAAATTTTTCGAGAACATTACAAAATCGTAAGCAAATCGAAGCTTTGAGATGTTCTATCCCCACTACTGGATGCTTCTTCACGGCCAGGTATATAAGGAGCTTCACTTCCGTTTTGACTCTAGTTCAGTTTTTGCCAGTGAAGAAGTGAAAATAGAAAAGCATAATCAAACAAAAGAAAAGAATATAACAACAAAGTGTAAGAAAGAGTAGAAAACTGGTAAAATAAAAGTGAAAGGTAGTTATTCAAAATAGCAAATGAGCTATTTCTTCAATTTTCAACAAACAGAGCGTAAAAATGACAAGTCGTAAAGCAAGAATAACTAAAAATGGTGTTTCTGATTCTGACTTATTGCTTCGAGGGTTGAAAGATATCAAATATAGCTGTCATATCTATTACGGTTTAAGTATAACCGAATTGAAACAATTATCCTACGAATTTGCGCTCAAACTGAATATCGAATATCAAGTATATTGGTTCAGGATACTGATTGAAATGTCTGGAAAATCTTGATACTACGGCTTTATGCTGCGGAACAAAAAACTTTCTTTGCGCACGCCCGAACAAACAAGTCTCAACCTTGTGCCTTTCGACTTGTACCATTTTGATATACAATCCATATGGAATATGGACTAGTCTGGTTTTTCGACAGTTACAACGTAAATCGGAAGTCACCTCGTTAAAAGGCACGAAAAAAGTCGGTCAAGCTGCTACACAAGGACGTGGCACTATGGTAACTATGGCGAAAGCAAGGAAAACGTATCCATGCTTCACGTAATAATTACTTATTTCTTTAGTGGTAAGGCCCGAAATCGGTTCTAGGAGACACTTGCTGACATTTGGGGGGTGGCTGAAAAAGTGACCAATTTTACTAATAATATTTTCCATAGGTTCACTAAACTACTTTTTATGCATACCTTATGCCTAAACAGGACCTGGGCAGGTTACGGACGATGTTGCGCAGTCTTCTGACTGTTGTTGACGTTCAGCACAGGATGGCGTGAGCTACATTGTATTGTAGCTTACAACCGACAAGGCCGATGTATATGATCGTACCCTTGGCTATATCTTGGCTTGATCGTACCCTTGGCTATATGAGATGCGTAAATGAAAAAGTAAAAAGGCTGCTGACGTTCGATCTGATAACACTGTTGACTATCCTCTTGGAAGGGAGGCGGGCCGACATCTGATGCATCTGCAATTTTGACCAACAGTGCGCTATCAAATTTTGTTTCAGACTTCAACAGGCCCATGGAAACATTATTTTTACCAAGGACCGAGGATGGAAGGCCTTTAACTGTGTAACTGTAAGAAATGCGTTCTGGTCATCGGTTGATGGTTAGAATGATCGGGGAAGGGTTTTGAATTAATTTTTTTAAGGGTAGCCTTTTAAATCCGTAGAAATTATACTTAATTTTTTTTTGTGGATGAAAATACGCACCTTGCAATAACTTGAAGGAAGTATGTTCAAATGGTCAAAGATATTATATCAGAACCCTATATTAAATAACTGACGATGTGTTAATTAATTAAAACTGAATTTTCTCTTCGGAAGGTCCCCCATCTAACCGCAACAAGCGATTCAAACCACTTATGCAATAGCGGTTCAAGGAATAACTTCCATATTAACTTTCAATATGGATGGAAAAATGTATTTTATTAAACCGCATTTATTTTTACACCTTTAAATATTTTAACGTTGTATCAGTATAAACCACAACTGATTTTCAACACGAGATAAAGAGAATACAAAGTTCAGTAAATAACAGTACATGAAATAACAATTTTGAACCCTGAAAAAAGTGTTTGAACGCTCAAAAACTGTTCTAAAAACAACAAAAAACAATTAGTATTGTGTACTGTATCCATTATTATCAATGACGTATTATATTATCTTTTGAACAAATCTTTTAACTGTATGTCCACATAATTTCAAGCATTTAGGATGTAATGGTTACTACATTTCCAATCCCTTTACAAGATACACACACTCCTAAGCAATTATATTTCCACTAGCGTGCTTTACTGTGGAAGTAGGAATCAGTATAATGGATCAGATCCAGGATCCAGGCCATAAAAACACACAACGAATATACTATGCCACTGGGCTTTGCTTTTATCGATATAAAAAAGCATTTGATTCAATCTCAAAGCAGGCTATAATGGTTGCATTGCCTAACCAAGGTGTAGAGAAAGCCTATGTAAACCTACTAGGATCGATATATGATGAAGCTACAGCAACAGCCGACCTTGATGATCTCGAGGTTGGAATTAATGTAGAGCGGGGTGTAGGCAGGGTTACGCAATATCGCTTTTTCTTTTCTCAGCTTATCTTGAAAAAGTATTCCGTAATCTAGATTAGGAGCAGGAATAAGAGATCAATAGTGCATATTTAAACCATCTTAGATTCGCAGATGATATCGTTCTTTTTTTCACAAAATCCAGAAGAGCTGCGAAGACACATACAAGAGCTGCAAAGGACTGGACAAATATTTGGTTTGAAAAAAACAAAAGTAGAGTCAGGTCATGTTCAATAAATTTGCTGAGGACAAAAGAATTTCTATTATAGCTAAATTATTTCAATGGAAGGGGAAACCACCCAGGAAGTGGAACGACATAATAAGATTGGCAGGTATTTGGCAGGCTTAACATAGTGTTTAAGAACAAACTACCACTTTGCCTGAACAGAAAAGTTTTTGCTCAGTGTGCCTGCCTCTTATGACATATGGAAGTGAAACTTGGACACTCACATTGCAATCGGTTCAAAAACTTCGGATATTACAGAGAGAAATGGAAAGATGTATGTTTGGCATTACTAGACGGGACAGAAAGCACTGCACATGGATCAGATAATAAACGAAAGTGAGTGACATCATTGAAAGCATAAAGAAATTGAAATGGAAGTGGGCAGGCCATGTAGCGAGGCGATGGGACGAAACATGGACCAGGGCGATCCTGTACTGGATGCAGCTTGATCGCAAATTTCCACTGAGAAGACCAAAAATACGATGGACAAAACAATAATAACCACAATAGTTGAAGTATGTCGGAAAGTTAAACAAAGTGGTATTCATATTTAGTGGTAAATCTCTTCGAATTTATTATTTCACACCAAAGGCTGCAACAGAAGAATTGAACAAATAATTGAACAGTGTTGATACACTTCTTTGATGCTAAATTAATAACAAAATAATAATTCGCAAGTAATCCAAGAACTAAATAATAACCTGTTATTGATAAGATATAGCAAATATTTTATATAATAGTGATCAAAGATTTTAACAAAAGTATCAATACAAATGGAAAATAGAGCTAACTGATTGCTGTATTCATATAAAAACAATAAAAACGTAAGTTTGAAATTGAAGGTGCTATCTAGTGGTATGAATTTTCCAACGGTTAAGAAAAAACAGCGGAAAAACCTGATGATATGGTACATGTCAAGATGTAATATTGCGTGGAAAAAAAATACAAATGTCACTTAAGATTCCACAAACGTAATTACTAACCCAATTATATTATTTTAAACGAGACTAATGTTGAATTATTACATCAAGTATTGACAATTGCACATGTTAAGATAAGTTAGATATAATATATTTATTGATTTACGTCCATCTTGAACTAAATTCATTGTATATCAGATTATTTTCAAGAAATATTATTCATCAGGCTGTTTAAATAACATAGATACAATACAAAAAAACCAATAACACTTACGCATGCTATTTAAATCAATAAGTTGCATTACATGTATTTTTATAGGAATTTATTGAGTTATCTGGAAAGTTCATAGGGATTTTTTCTGTGTTGGATTAGTAAAGTTTAGTTATTTACATATTCTAACTGATTATATGATTATTACAATGTTTACATTTAGATTCGCTTTAATTCACCTTCAGTTAGTCAAGTTGATTCAAATTGAAAATGTTGGTCGATAACCTACATTTACGCCACATTGTTTTTTTATATTTCAAAATGGGCAAGAACGCTGTTAAAATAAAAAAAAAGTGATTTGTGGAGTATGATATATATATATATATATATATATATATATATATATATATATATATATATATATATATATATATATATGAACATTTTTGTTAGTTGCTTGACCGGGAAGGAGCCCCACCTAGCCCTTCAACTGGATGACATATGTTTCGTCTTTCGAGGTTCAGACTCATCAGGGCGCCGACATATACCATACCATCAAGAATAGGAAGACCCTATCCACAGCCAACAACCCATGTTTTCGCCGACTTCCCACCGGATGACGTATTTATGGTAGTGTTAGATTTTCTTCCAATGTCCTTGTAAGTGTCCAGTGAGATAGCAGTAGCTGAGTGTCATCACACACCCAACCGTTGGTTTCCACAACCTCATGTGGATCGCCCTTTCGTCCTTTCTCCACGTGCTGCCACCGATCGCCTTCGCCGAACCTTCCACCATGCGTCATTAGCCGAGCTCTAGAAGAAAGCAAGGAAAGCAGTTGGGAGAGACGATCGGGGCTAGACCATGTCAACTAGCCATTTTGATGACCGGTCGTGATAACACACAGCAATCGGTACTATACTCGAGGTTCCAGGCAGAATGTTTCGAGCAGTCTTGACTGGTACGAGCATTCGCCGTATGATGGCGTGAGTTGTGTGCTATCTTCTTTCTTCTTTCTTCCTCTTCTTTCTTCTTTCTTCCTTTTCTTTCTTCTTTCTTCTTTTTTCTTTCTCCTTTGGTGAGGTGAGGTAAGAAAGAGAAAGGTGGTTTTTGAGACACCATCACGAATTCGTAGTGGCCGTAATGAAGAAAATATCGCGGATGTTTGCGATAATGTGTCTGTTCTGCCCCGCTCTCAAAGAGTTGGACTTATTCAGGATGACCGCCTGTCGTATTTTGCGTTTGGATTCCGGTTTACACCCACATAAGATTGTATTGGCACAAGAACTTAAGCCAACTGACCATCGATTACGTCGAGAGTTCGCAGATTGGGCGTTGAAAGTAATGGAAAATGATCCGGATTTTTATCGCAACATCATGATCTCCGATGAGGTTTATTTTTGGTTAAACGACTACGTCAATAAGCAAAATTGTATTTATTGGTGTGAGTGACCAAACCCACAAGTGATTCATCAGGCCCCATTACATCCCGAAAGAACCACTGTTTGGTGTGGATTACGGTATGGTGGCATTATCGGGCCGTATTTTTTCAAGAACATCGAAGGACGGACCATCATTGTGAATTGCGAACGTTATCATGCCATGTTATCCAATTTTGCCTTTCCAAAAATTGATGAAATTGATGTGGATAAACTATATTTTCAAGACGGCACAACTTGCTACACATCACGCATTACGATGGACTTATTGTGCAGTCAATTCGGAATAGCCTTTTTCACGGAATGTCCTTTGCAACTGGCCACCAACATCTTATAATTTAACTCCTTTGGACTATTTTCTTTGGGACTATGTTAAATCACAGGTTTAGATCAACAAACCCAAGACTCTTGATGAGCTTGGGGCCAGTATTCGAGCAAGCATAGTTGCCATACCACCTGATATGCTCAACCGAGTCATCGAAAATTGTGCCAATCAGATCAACTAGTGCAAGAAGAGCTGAGGTGGTCACTTGAACAATATTTTGTTTAAATCATAAATAGCATAAAATATTGTAATCAAATAAATTCCTTCTTAAAAAAAATAAATTTTAGTTACAGCGACGGCAGCCGTTTGCCGGAGGTAATTGGGCCAATTCAGGCACGCCAATAGGGCGTCACCTAGTTCTTTAAAATTATTCAAGATATAAATAAACCCTAAAATTGGGAAAAAGTCTATTTTAGTTAAAAAATATGTTAATTCTAACACTTCTCTGCTGTGTATATGAAGAACTGCTGTGTCAATGTGATGAACTGCTGTCATCAATAATGATATTAGACATTTAATAAGCACAAGCACAATCCCAGAGAACAACACATAGAACAAAAATATAAAAATTAAACAGTAATAACAAAACAATCAAAAAAGAGGTCTAGCAGTGTCAACTAAACCCTACTATACTAGACATGTCACTTAAAAATTCTGATCCCAACAGTGTTTCCTATCTTATAAGAGCTCTTCTTTAATTTACAAATGATTTCAAATTACATTTAAACCTAAATAAATAAAACTGAATCAAATATAAGCAAGTAGATCAATTTAGATAAATTAAACCAAGTTAAAGCAAATCAGATCGAAGTGTATAATGTTATTACATGGTGGTAGTGAGATTATTAAGCAAATAACGTAAAAGATTCATAGAACTACTAATCAAATAGCAAAAAAAATATATTATTATCTGGCCTTATCTCCTTTTGTCACGCTGTTCGTTTAGTCAGCCTCTGAACTATCCAGTTACTGCTAAGTTCGTTCACTGGACCTCTGTATCCGGAACGCTGGGATCCCAAAAGGTTTGGAGACTGCCTTGACCGGATACTGCAGTGGGCGTCAAAATGACCGGATTCGGTAATGACTGAGCTCTAATATGACTGGTTTTATAACGACTGGGTCCCAAATTGACCGAGTTCTGTAATTACCGGGCCATAAAACCTTCTCTACTGAAAGGGTTTGGCGGAAGACGTCTGTTGTCAGCTCGAGGTGTGATGTTAGGCTCCTCGGTCTTCGTCCCGTAGCATACCGATGAGCACCATTTTTGGCCGAATTTTCTGTGTTTTATTTCAAATTCATATTCTATCGTTCTTCTTAAGAAACCATTTATATGCCAAAATAAGTAGCAGTAATATATTAAGTAACCAGAAGCAACAAGAGTCGTATCTAAATTAATTAGTGGATTTGCTCGGCATACAGGGAAAATCATTATCACTTTCGATGAATTTCCGCTTCATTACACTAAATTCATGTCAGAAGATAGAATGCAGGATAGTTCCCTTAATTTATTTGGAGCATGGGTCCTCTGAGCATTAATGTTGACGAACAATTGTTAGGTTTGACTAATTGACGCGACTAGTAGCAGCGTTATTTAAATATTCGATTTTATTCAGATGAGTTTTTTATATCCACAGTAGAGAAGTCTTAGAATTAACATACTCTTAAAAAAAATATAAATCATCAGTAAAAGAGATATAAAAAAGCGGCGACTTTTCCCATGACAAACCGTTTAAACTTAACCCCTCACACGACCTTATCACTTCTCAAATCTCCAATCTAAATAAAATACACTGGGTCTGGCGCGAAATAAAACCCGATGAGGACACATTTTATTACAGGGTCCCGGGATAACATCAGCGTCCCCTTAAGAGATGGGAGTGGCGATGGGGGGAGGATAGAAATACGTTTCTTTAAATCTAGCTTTAATTTGACGAATATGAAACGTGTGTAATAAAACGAAAAAGGACCTACATTTATAACACGATATTGCTAAAAGGTCTTCATGGTGATGCTTGTATGATTGCTCTCGGGAATTCTTTAAAGAATAAGCTTGTAGTTTGGAGTGTTTGTATAGTTTTTCTAGAGGAAAATCAATGAAATATATTAAAATATTGCTGTCTTTTAAGGTTACTCAAACTGCCTGTCTTTCAATATATTGTTGCTGCTCCATATATTGTTATATAAATCGGTCTATTAAGTCTGTTTCTTTTGTAAAATGTAAGTCTAAGAGCTTGTGAATGCCAGATCTTCGTTATTTTATAAAACCTGAAAGGTTTTTAGCGCATGCTTCCAACACAGGAAGGAACGATGGGCGAAACGAAGTTTGGGTCATCGTGGCTTTGGCAGGTAACAGGTAGTAAAGGTGTATAAAATACCAACTTAAATTTATCAAATAATAAAGCGTATTTTTTATATTTTCTTCGGAATAATATTAGAAATATATATATATATATATATATATATATATATATATATATATATATATATATATATATATATATATATATATATATATATATACCACCTATCCCTTCAACTGGATGACATATGTTTCGCCTCTCGAGGTTGAGACTCATCAGGGCGATGACATATACCATACCATCAAGAATAGGCCCCCATCCCCAGCACTTAACCCATGTTGTCGGCTCATGGATGGCGTATATATGTAGTGTTAGATTTTCTTGGACTGCGTCCAATGAGACAGCAGTAGCTGAGTGTCATCACACACCCAACCGTTGGGTTCCACAATCTCATGTGGAATACACAACAACCTGCGTCTCCGCCTAAATGAACATTTTTGTTGGTTGCTTGACCGGGAAGGAGCCCCACCTATCACTTCAACTGGATGACATATGTTTCGTCTCTCGAGGTTGACACTCATCAGGGCGCCGACATATACCATACCATCAAGAATAGGAAGACCCCATCTACAGCCAACAACCTATGTTGTCGCCGACTTCCCGTCGGATGGCGTATATATGTAGTGTTAGATAGAACAAGCAACCAACAAAAAGTTCATTTGAGCGGAGACGCAGGTTGTTGTGTGTTCCACATGAGATTGTGAAACACAACGGTTGGGTGTGTGATGACACTCAGCTACTGCTGTCTCATTAGATGCAGTCCAAGAAAATCTAAAACTACACATAACTATAATGATGAAAATGAATAAAATTATTAAACCTGTCTTAAAATCTCGTAATAAACTTATAAATCCATATTTTCGTTTATTTTTATATAATGGCTATAAATATAATTAAACTATTTTTACATTGCATTTATTAACATTATATATAAATAAAAAATCAAATTTTAGGTGTGGATATGTGTGAAGAAAACGATATTGAAAAATATCAAGCAACGGACTGGAGTAACAGTGACGAAGATAATGAAGACATCGACTATAATGATGAAAATTAATAAAATTATTAAACCTGTCTTAAAATCTCGTAATAAACTTATAAATCCATATTTTCTTTTATTTTTATATAACTGCTATAAATATAATTAAACTATTTTTACATTGCATTTATTAACATTATATATAAACCAAAATTCAAATTTTAGGTGTGGATATGTGTGGGCGTGTGTGTGTATATGTGAGTGTATATAAGTGTGTTGACGAAGATCCCGCATCAGAAAACTACCGCTAAAGGAATCGGGAGAAGTACCATACTTACCATAAGTACAACCTACAAGAAAATCTGGATAACAGTAGTTACATAATATACTGCGACCAAACAGATATTTTTCACTCTATTCTACAAAGCTACCACACCCATTACCCTCAGGGCCCACCATAGCTCTAGTAAGTTTTTGCCGGACCCGGATTCTGGTTTTATAGCCGTCATCAGATGAACTCGAGCTGAACGCAAGGAAAGCGTCTGGAGAAAATTAAATATGTTCAAAACATTGGTATAGTGAGCCCATAGAAAGAAATAATAATATAGATGCAGGGTGCAAGGGAAATAACGTTCGTAAATTTAACCTTTAAACGGCCAACGTATCCCCTGAAGTACTAACTCTTCTAAAGTTTTCCGTAGGAAGATATCGTAACCAACAGCAACTCGGGCACTGTAAACGACTAGATCATAACACTTAGAACCCGCGACGTGATGATAGGTGGCGTTTCAAAGATTTGAATATCGTTTTATTTCGCAGTTCACCATGGCAGATCATGCAATTGATACCGAGATAAGTTTAAACTCTATTAGATAGTGTTTTTTTGTGTAGTAGTCTTTGTTTATTGTTAAGACTTGTTAAAACCGCAATATTTTACGCGAACTAAACAATTTAATATTTTTCATGACTAAATCGGCTTTCGTTTTGTTTGTATCTTCCAGTTTACATTGCCTGATTGTGAACCATTATTCAGTATTTTAGATGTGATTTTTTTTATACATTTTTATTATATTTGAATGCATATTTTTAGGAAAACATTTCAAATATACATTTTTAATTTTTGTTCGTTTCTTTTTTTCAGTTTTCAGTGTTCAACAATTAGCTCTCGAAAATTTTACGGGATTATATTCCAGTTGTGCCACCCGATGATCCAAATGTATCGGATTTTGAATCATCTTCATCTGAAGAAGACGAGTATTTTGATTATAAGTCTCTTGAAGGTGCGCAACCTCAACTGCCAAGAGCTGACATAAACTGGGAATCAGACGATGAAATACTTCTAGCAAATTTGATTGATCCACAACTTGACGATATTCCTGGAGGACATCAGGTAGCTGACAGAATTGATGACACCTGGGAATCGATAGACGAAATATCGCTAGCTAACTTAGTTCCAAAAAAGAAGAAGAAGGATCTCTATCGTTATATTTAGACCAAAATAGACTTGGCGCCCAATCAGAATCATGTTTTTATTGAGTTTCACCCACCAATTAGTGTATGCTCCCCTTTCGAGTACTTGTTCCCCTTAAAAGTACTTTGATCAATCTCTGATATAGCCGAACAACTTACTATTTTACTATTTCTCTGATCTCCTTAATTGCTTCGAACGCGATTCAAGATTTCCGAAGGAAAATTGTATCTATACCCACTAAGAGTCACCACCACCAATACAGGAAGAGACCCACAGGCACATAAACAAATTGAAAAATAACAGAACATCCGGTGAAGATGGTATTGGTTCGAACACGATTCAAGATTTCCGAAGGAAAATTGTATCTATACCCACTAAGAGTCACCACCACCAATACAGGAAGAGACCCACAGGCACATAAACAAATTGAAAAATAACAGAACATCCGGTGAAGATGGTATTGCTTCGAACACGATTCAAGATTTCCGAAGGAAAATTGTATCTATACCACTAAGAGTCACCACCACCAATACAGGAAGAGACCCACAGGCACATAAACAAATTGAAAAATAACAGAACATCCGGTGAAGATGGCATCACTACGCAAGTATTGAAAAATTCAACCGAAACTATTAACAAAATGCCAAATGAGATTTTGGCGAAACGTAGTGGCTCTTCACAGAACAAACGGATCAACACCTGGAATGATTTAGGTACATTATCTACCATCCGTGAAAATATTCGATGTAATGTATATATATATATCATCATCATCATCATCAGCCCGTATCGATCCACTGCAGGATGAAGGCCTCTTCAGCATGCTTCCAACCTTCACGGTCCTGGGCTTTCCTCTGCCACTCGGGTCCAATATACTTAACGATGTCATCAGTCCATCGTGCTTTCGGTCTTCTTCGCGGACGTTTGCGATCAAGCGGTATCCACTCCAGGATTGCCTTGGTCCATCTGTCGTCCCATCGCCTCGCTATATGGCCTGCCCATCTCCATTTCAACTGTTTTACTCTTAAAATGATGTCACAGACTTTTGTTTGTTCCCTGATCCATGCGCAGGACTTTCTGTCTCGTCTTGTAATGCCAAGCATACATCTTTCCATTCCCCTCTGTGCCACCCGAAGTTTTTGAATTGATTGCGATGTGAGTGTCCAGGTTTCACTTCCGTATGTCATAACGGGAAGAACGCACTGATCGAATACTTTTCTTTTCAGGCAAAGTGGGAGTCTGCTCTTAAACACTATGTTGAGCCTACCAAATGCCTGCCAGCCACATTTATCACGCCGTTCCACCTCCCGGGCGGTATTCCCCTCCATGGAAATCCTCTGCCCAAGATATACAAAGCTGTCCACAATCTCTAAATCCCTTCCTAAAACTGAAATTCTTCTGTCCTGAGCGAAGTTATTGAACATAACCTGACTCTTTTTCAGGTTTATCTTCAAGCCAAATGGTTCGCCAGCCCTTTGCAGTTCTTGTATGCGTCTTTGCAGCTCCTCTGGGTCTTGTGAAATGAGAATAATATCATCTGCAAATCTAAGATGGTTTAAGTTTGCACCATTGATCTTTACCCCATCCTGTTCCCAATCCAGTTTACGGAATACTTCTTCAAGGCCAGCCGAGAAAAGAATAGACGATATTGCGTCACCCTGCCGTACACCTCGTTCTATATTAATTCCCACTTCAAGATCATCAAGGTGAATTGTGGCTGTAGCTCCATCATATATCGATTCTAATAGGTTTACATAGGCTCTCTCTACACCTTGGCTAAGCAGTGCGTCCATTATCGCATGCTTTGAGATGGAATCAAATGCTTTTTCGTAGTCGATAAAAGCCAAGCACAGTGGCATGGTGTATTCGTTGTGCCTTTCTATGACCTGCTGAAGAACCTGGATGTGATCCATTGTACTGAATCCACTTCTGAATCCTGCCAGTTCTCTTGGTTGTGCGTCATTCAGTTTTTTTAATATTCTTTTAGAAATTATCTTAGTGAAAACTTTGTACATCACTGATAGGAGGCTTATTGGACGGTAGTTCTTTAAATCTTCCTGTGCTCCTTTTTTATGTAAAAGGATCACTTCTGCATTTTTCCACAAGTCAGGTACTTTTTGTTCCTTGAGGCATCTTGAGTATAATTTTGCCAGTGTTTTATGTAACGTCCGACCATATATATATATATATACCATATATCCGATCATGATGACCGAGATGTCCGACCATATATATATATATATATATATATATATATATATATATATATATATATATATATATATATATATATATATATATATTGACACTTGAAAATGCCAAATGAGATTTTGACGAAAAGTCGTGACTCTTCACAGAAAGACCGAATCGCCACCCGAAATGATTTAGGAATATTATCTACCATTCGCGAAAATATTCGATGTAATGTATAGTATACCCATGAATATACTGACAGTATGATGAAAAATAAGTCGATAGATGGTATTAGTAGTTTCAAAGGCTTAAGAGCGGTTCGTTTTACCCAGAGATGTATTTTCATCTTTAATTCTTATACCACGTTTGTAACAAAAACTCGTGTTTGTATTATTACAAAGTATCTACAAACATAAAGAGTTTAACTCAACACAAAAAGATATACTAATTTAAATAAAAATACAAGGCATCTGTAAAAGTGACATAAAAATGCAGCGACTTCCCACAGGGCAAACCGTTTAACCTTAAATCTTATATGGTCCTATCACTGCTCAGAACCTCGATCTAATAAAATACACTGGCACAAAATAAAACCCGAAGAGGACACATTTTACAACAGGGCTCAGGGATAAAATCAACGGCTTCATGGGAGATGAGGGTTGTGACGGGGGCAGGGTAGAAATACGTCTTTTTAAATCTGACTTTAATTTGGCGAATACGAAACGAGAAGCGATAAAAGAAAAACGCGCGGCATTTTTAACACGATATTGCTAAAAGGTTTTCTTGATGATGCCGGCCTGATTCTCCTTTGGAAAAAATGTTTTTTTAGCAATAACTTTATAATTGGGACTATAGAAACCGGTTTCAGTTAAAAATATCTTATGGTAAGGTTTGTTTGGTGCATTCAACCTTTTTTCGTGTCCCATTCAACCAATTTATATGCTATTTAATACAATAGAAAACAATTATGTTAATATCTAGTTAGATGGTAGTACCACTTTTGTAACAAATAGCTTAGTATTTTCTAGAACGTTCTTGTATGTACACAATAGAGGAGTGAAGGAACCAATTCAGATTTTATTGTGCACAATTGATAGTCTAAATAGATTGTGCAACAAACGACACTAATTTTTAGAATGATCCAGTCTGTTTGACTTTACGCACCTGCCTTTTGGTTGCGGCTTTTTGGCGACTATTTTCCTCATGGAGCTGCACAGCTCTATATGTGCCCTCACGCCATTTGTGTCTGTCATTTGCCATCTTTCTTCGCACGCTTGACATTGAATTCTTAGAGAGGACTTTATTACGTCTTTGCATCTTCTATTTAGATTTGTTAGTTGTTTTATAATTCGCAACAGAGAATCTGATTTGGCATCCTAGTGGCATGAATTTTTATGATCTGGGATTCTATGCTCCTACTGTTGGTTCTTCAACCTCAATATTGGGTAGATATTCTTCTCATTTTATTCTCAAGAATTTCCGGATATTTCCGTCCAATACTTGATTTAGGATTCAGTTCCATAAAGAAGAGTGGGAATTATGATGGCATTGTAAACACAGATTTTAGTATGCCCCTTTAAGTCTCGGTTACGTAACACCCTTCACATTAGATGTTCAAAATTAGCATACTTTATTTTATATATAACCTCTTCTTGCATGTGGGCACAGCCGGATATTTGACTTCCCAAATATGAAAAACATGTTACTTGTTTTAGTGATTAACTATTCACAACCAATCTCAGTAAATATCTCTCTCCCCTCTCCCTCTATCCTTGTTAGGAGCAGTTTGTTGTAATATTTTTGCTTTACACACCATAGGCCTCACTACTAGTTAAGCTAGCACCGTTTGCAACGCCGTCGCGCTATACGTTACACAGATCGGTGGGGGTTACTGAGTCATGGTTTACACTCCAATGATTTCAGTGGTTTATTATTATAAAATTACAAGGAAGGCGCCACTTTCACTAACTTTAGATTTTGTTAGTGATGTCTTACATTGCTTCCTCTTTAAAAAGTATATACAGGTAGCATATAATCTCCGTTTATCAATCCAAAAAAAAATGTTTTTTCAAAATGGCGCTAATAGTCCACTTGATCCAGTTGAAAGGGATAACTGGACGATAAACCTATTTTTATGTGTATTGTTCCTTTATTATAAACGGGGGTATCTGGGCGTTTTTAGGGTCCAATAAAAAGTGTATAAAAATTCCCAGCGATGGTTCGTGGGGGAAAAACAGGTGGGGCACGTATAACCAAATTTTGGAATGGGGATAGGGAAATGCGTCGCAACCAAAAATTTTACTTTTTGCTGTGTAGAAATATGGATGTAACTGTCAGATATCAAATTTTCAAATAGGTACCTAGATAATAAAATTTTGCTAAACTCACCATAGGACCATAACCATTAAATTTGTCTGTAGTAGAAGTCCATCCTCCTATATTTCTGAGCAGCCAAGTGGTCGATGATTTGATTAGTAAAATTTGAAATTAACTTCACAAGTTTTTTTTTTCAATAGATAGCATTGCTATCGCGCACAGCCGTTCCTGGCCCATAGTGCTCTTAGAAATGTTTTGATTCGTTTGAGGGTAGATAAACATCTTTCGCTTTCCATAGTCGTTCTAGGGACTAACCATTCAGCAATTCCACAGATTCACTAAATTTTGATGTTAAATTGTTTTGGATAAACATTTGTAACAGTGACACAGCCCCACTGTATTTCATAAAATCGTCCCGTGCGTACATTACCGAGAGTAAATTTTTTAATATTAGGTAATTTACTTTGCAAACAGGTTACACATTGTTTTAATGTCATAACATGAAATAACATGAAAGTCATGTAATAACATGAAAGAACGGCTCGATTTCACCAAATTTTTCAGCTTCAAATAAATTTGCAATAGTTAGGTATACATCGAAACTAAAACGTTCATGAACCTGTATGGTTAAGGTATTACATATTTTCTTGCATATCCTGACATACGGATTGGGGTCCTCCTTGTCAATAAATTTCCGTTTCTTTTTGCGATTCTCTATGATCGTTATAAAATCTTCACCAGTTAACTTACCAAATTCTTGATTAATTTGTATATCTATATTGTCTCTAATATTTTGAATGGCTGTTGAAAAGGTTACCAAACTCTTCTTAACTTTAAGTGCACCTAGTTGCCTGCTTTGCAGCTGATCAAAAAGAATGTCCCAGTGAGGCATTATTTTATTGAAGAAAAACAACCAAAATTAAAAATTATCATCCACCAAATAATTTACTCACCTCTGAGCTTGATTAATAAAATTCATATCCGACTCGGAGTCCATAACTTCTTCAAGGCATGTTTGCAATTCTTCTTTGTAAATGTAAACAGTATTCACACATTTAAACGTAAAGTTCCATTTAGGAGGAGCCACATGGGGTAGATGTTTTTTCACGGCCCTGTCCAGAACATTTGTCTTTTTGGATAATCGAGAAAAGAAAGCGGAAAATCCAGACAGATTTGCAAAAAACACCTTTACACCTTTTTCTATTGTACAACGCCTTTCAATTATTAGATTTAATTGGTGAGCATAACAGTGAATATACTATGCATTCTTATAAATATTTATAATTTTGGCTTGTACTCCTCCGACTGTACATCTCATCACGGAAGCACCATCATCACTTTGGGCTATGAGTTTCTTAGATTCTTTGTCTATTCCTAACTCGCTTAGTACCGTCAGAATTTCGTCTGCAATTCCATATGCTGTGTGATTTGTTGATATTAAAAAGGCCCAGAATCTCTCGTAAATTTCGCCATTTTTAACATCTCTGATTATTAAAACCATCTGCATTTGAGTAGATGTATCGGTTGTTTCATCGGCCTGTATGGCAACATATTTTCCTGTATGAATTTTCTTTTTTAATAAATCGCGACAAACATGCGACATTGAATCCAGTAATTCATTCTGAATTTGTTTGGAGATGCCTAGAAATCACTTATTTTAGAGTTTTTTTAAATGAACTTCTAAAATACTGTCTATTTCAGCCATCAAATTTACTAGCCCTCTGAAAATGTCAGAATTTTCTAAAGTGTAGGTTTCGTCATGGCCACGTAAGGCATGTTCAAATACCCCACAGAATTTTATACCGTCAATTAACTTAGACAATATGTAACAATTGCTAGCAACAGTTTTATTGTGCATTTTAATAGAGCCCCGATGTGCACTACGGAATTGAGGACGAATGTCCGCCTTCTCCAACATACTAATTTCTAGCTCATTTTTTAATTGTCTTTGTGAAATAGAATGCGATTATACCTTTGCGTCCAAATGTTTCAAATCATTAACACCGCGTTTAATCCAGCCAAGATCAAGATCGCCCGCACTGACTGGTTCTCCGACTTGTGCCAAAATGCACGGAAAACAATAAAACTTATTTGTTGTCTCGCATCCACATAACCACGAATACTTCTCATACACGGTTTTATTGAATGTGCGTTTTTATGTTCGTTTTTGAGTAATATTAACTTTCTCGATTTGCAGAATCGGTGTCGGCACTGAATTCATCTTTACTGTTGTAATCGTTCAAAACATTCACTTTGCAACCACTCGAAAAGTCGAAAAACGCGATGGCAAAAAATACCTGACTATTGAGAATGGGGCAGCGCCCAAGATATGACGTTATAAATGCGTTTAATCTCCGGGATGCTAGCAAAGCGATGCATTGCTATCTTTGTTTTTCGCACGAAGTAAAGAAAACAGTAGCGGCACAAACTTGTCTGTGCCCAAAGCACGTGTTCTTTAATTGGTGCGCTTCGGCAACCCACGACCTATTTCGTTACCGCGACTGACATTATGGATGTTAGACTACAGAAGTTGCAAGAAGCGTGATCATAGACAGAACAGAGAATAAATTAATATAAAATCTGAAATTTATAAGTCAACCATGTCCATAACTTTCTTACGAGAGAGCCCGAACTCATTCTTTTCCACGATTTTCAAACAATTATCTTTCTCTTGTTCTTCTTCTTTTGGAAGATATGAAGAAGTATTTCCTTTAGCTCCTTTGCCATCCGCAGAAATATTTCCTTTATCGCGACCTCCTAATATGTAATGTTTTAATATGGACCGTGGCATATTATAAAAAGTTGCTGCTTTTTATAATATGCCAAAAAGAGTCGTTTTGTTGCTATTTTTAACATAAGAGAACGCTTTTCTAAGACTTCTCTGTTATATCTAGTACCGGCATCTTTCTGATTCTTTCTAACATAGTTACCCACTATTGTCTGCAAAACATTAAACACGTCCAATTTTCAATTTGCAAGATGGGTATCTGGACCCTAAATGGGTATTTAAGGTCCAGATACCCATCCCCCAGATAGATAGCCCCCCATGCGATTCCATTTGAATATTTTATTGTTTTATTTCATTTTTATTTTTATTCCATTTTCCCCAGATTTTCCATTTGCGATTTTTGTATGGGGTAACTGGACCACCCGTTCTACGTTTTGATCCTTGTGAAGGAGTAACCTAATTTCTTTAAATAAGGTGTAAATATAACCTAAAAAATATATTATTTAATAATTACCGGTAGGCAGATGTGGTTAAGAATAACATTAGCTTTAGCACGATGTTTTAGGTT
The DNA here is from genome assembly GCA_031761425.1 of Cosmopolites sordidus. Taxonomy (NCBI): domain Eukaryota; kingdom Metazoa; phylum Arthropoda; class Insecta; order Coleoptera; family Curculionidae; genus Cosmopolites; species Cosmopolites sordidus. The sequence goes on along the minus strand of JARFXV010001124.1, from coordinate 127,733 downwards.
AGGTTTGGTTGATAAGCAAAACTTGTTGTCACTCTGAAATTTTAAATTCAACTGATTTTTAAGTTACGCATGTTGTTTTATGTCGTCAGTAGTGTACTCAACCACAGCCAACTGTGTAAAATAAAATAATTTAAACGGTGTGGCGGGAAATATTCCATGGCACAATTACCCCGTGGGCTCCGAAAACCCGAGGGAACTTACACTTGTTTTTGATTTGGCTTTAAGTCGTAGCAGGTTGAATAGGCCTTCATCCATTCAATATGAGATTTCAACTGAATGAGGCAACATGCCTCCGACATTATACAGGGCAGTGACAACAAACATAGAGGGCAGACAGCGATCACACCTGCTTAACGCTGGGTTTACTCTCAAAGCCTCAGTTTCGCTCATTTGTGTCGGAACTTTTGCATTCACGCTATTGTGCAGAAATGTAGTCATTCAGCCAGGTCACCAGCCTAGGCGGCCATCCATTTTGGATGATATCCAAAAGCTTCTATATTATATTTCTGTCAACAGAGCCAAAAACCTTTGTCAGATCTACAAAGACTACACAATTTTTAGAATACGAGGTGTGTAAATAAAGTAATCAGACTGGCGACGTTGTATTCGTTTTGCCAACATCGTTGGCTTCTCCTTTGGAGGGATGACAAACCAATGTCTGATGCATCTTCAGTGCGAGTTTGAACTCTGTATAGTCACTTGGTGCTCCGTATAATTTATTTTTGTAAATCGGATTTTTTCAGTACATTCCGAAAATTATTTTTAGCATTGCTGCGCCGCTATAAAGTTTTATTTCGAACTTGGGCACAGTGCGAGAGAAACTTTTGCAAAACATCAACAGACCTGTGGAAATACTGCTTTGTCAATGGTCTTAATTTTCAACTGATTTTCGAAGAATGGTGTGCTCTATACAAGTCTATACAAGTCTATACAAGAATATACAAGTCTATATAAGTCTATACAAGTCTATACAAGTCTATACAAGTCTATACAAGCCTATACAAGTCTATACAAGTCTATACAAGTCTATACAAGTCTATACAAGTCTATACAAGTCTATACAAGTCTAAAACAAAACTTTATTGTTTTAGACTGTTTCAGAGGCACAGCGCAACGGAAACTTTTGCAAATCTTGAATAGGCCTATGGAAACAGAATTTTGTCAAGATTCTAGGTTTTGAGCTAGTTTAAGACTTTCTTAGAAGGGCGCGAGTCGATTGAAGATAAATCGGGCTGCTGAAGGCCCTCAGCTGCTAGAAGTGATGAAAATGTCCTTAGAATCCGAAATCTTGTGCATTCTGATTGTCGGTTGATGGTCAGAATGATCGGAGAAGCGTTGAATTGGATTCAGACAACCGTTATTCCGATTTTAATGAATTAATTGAGAATGAAAAAGTCTGCTCGAAAATGGGCCCAAAAAACCTTTCGCAGAATCAAAAGGACATCAGAAGATAAACATGTCTTCACTTTTTAGGGGGAATTGAAAAATCACCCTGATTTTCTGGAACGTGCCATTACTGGCCATTTTTGAATACGGATTTTTGAATACGACCTATATACGAAGCACAAGAACCAAGAATGGCACATTCCATCCTTAACACGGCCAAAAAAAGCCAGAATGGGCAAATCAAAGATGAAAAGCATATCGAATTGTTTCTTTCATAACCAGGGGATCCAGGAATTTATACATCAAGGCCAAATGTAAACTAGAATTTTTACCGAGAAATCATTGAAAATCGTAAGGCACCAGACTTAAGTCTTTGTGAGTTTTTCCATTTTTCAAGATTTTTTTGGACATGGTTTTTGGGTAACCGATCAGCTGATGCGATTCCAGTATCTGAGTTCCAGCCCTATTATGAAGAGGTTACAAATCGTCTCCAGCGCTTGTGTCCCAAGGTAACTACTTTGAAGGAGGCAATGTAGAATTGTAATTTCAAGCGAACAAAAAAAAAGGTAGGCAGTTATGGGGACTGCCGACAGAAGTGAAAACTTGAAACTTTGGAATAACTGTGTTTTTTTTTTAATTTTCAAATTAATTATTCTTTAAATGTATAATTTAAAAATGTATATTTTTTTTTTCATGTAGGATCGAGGGTTTAACGAATATAGAAAATGGATATTTAATAAAACTAATTATATTACAATACTTTTTTATAAAGTTCTAATGGTGAAATTAAATGATATACGTATTTATTTGATTATATATTACGATACGATATTATTGATACGTATTTTATTTCTAACAATTTAAACCAATAAACAATAATTTTGAGAATGTAAACTAAAAAATAATTTATTATAAAATTTGATAGAATTTTTAATTTTAAAATCCGCGACAAACTAGGAATCTGTTTTACCACGCTAATAAGATAATTCCTAAGCCAATATGAAAAATTCATTGAACGATGTATTGCAGAGATTAAATATTAGAAAAATAAATAATATCAAATTTTTCAACGCAAATATTGATACCAATATAGGAAATGTTTCAAAATAATTACTTTGTTTATGTTTTTCATTATTCTACATATAAATATTAGAATATTAAGTACTCATTCTTGTACTGCACAGTGATTCTACAATTAAACAATTAAAATAATGATTATCTAAAACACAATTTAATTTAAAACACAATTGGCGTCCCCAGTCTGACGCGACACGTCACTAGCATGTCGGTGACGCGAACCCATAAGTTTTGCGCCTACCAAAAATCGCTCAACGTGGCTAGATAAATTTTCATTTCAAAAATTCAAAAAAATCGATTTCTTTGCGATTATTGGTTTGATTACTTCAAGAGAGAAACATCCGAACTCAACTGATGAGTTCTTAAAGAACGAAACCGGTTTTAAGATGTGGGTGAATTTTTTTCCTACTAGTAATGGAACGAGTCATAGTTTGTCTAGTCGTACTATCTGTATTTAATATTATAATTAATTATTGTATAATTTATTTATATACCTCGTACAAGATTAGTTTTTGAACCATTTTTGAATGTAAACCAAACAGTGGTGTTAAAATCAAACCTATAAGAGTCTGTTCTGTAGTATGTTCTTATGACTCCCAAAGGACAAATCGCTTAATCTTAGACGCTGTTATGGCTCTATTAGTCTCCAAATCCTTAACCTAACTAAAATACACTGAGCTTGGTGCGAAATAAAATTATATTATGTATTACTTCAGGGGCCTGGTATAAAATCAGCTCCCCCATAAGAGATGAGGGTTGTGTCGGGGTGAACATAAAAATACGTCACTTTAAATTTGACTTTAATTTGACGAATACGAAACGAGAAGCAATAAAAAATGGACCCAAGATTGTAACACAACATTGCCAAAATGTTTTTATTGTGATGCTTATATGAATGCTATTGTACTTTACCGAGTAGTTTTTGACCTACTATAAAGAATTGCATCTTGGGTTTTTACCTTGTTTTGTTAATATTATATGTAATATTTCGTTTAATTCGTTCATTGAAACTTTCAGTGTGAAACATTAAACTTCAAGAGATTTACCACTAAACACCAAGGTCACTTCTTTAAAATTCTCGATGCACGTTTCGCTAACCAAATTATCATCATCACGAGATGATTCAATCCAATTCTAAAACAAAAACTATGTTATGACAACCGTGCCTTTTTCATTAGGCACGGCACGTGCCAAATCACTTTTAATCTTGAGATTAAAAGTGATGTTGTGTTTAGTTGTATATTTCTTCAAGTTTCATATTTGGTTGTGCTTCATTTCGTGCCATTCTTGTTATTATATGTAATATTTCGTTAAATTCGTCTATAGAAACCTTCAGTATGAAACATTAAACTTCAAGAGATTTACCACTAAACACCAAGATTACTTTTTTAAAATTTTCGATGCGCGTTTCGCTAATCCAATCCATGTAGTGTTTAGTTGTATATTCATCGAGTTTCATATTTGGTTGTGTTTCATTTCATGCCATTCTTGTTCTGTTTCAAGGTTGTTGAAATAATAAAGACGTAAAATAAAAACTTCCGAAGTTAAAGTTAAAGATTAGCTAATTGTTGTTTGTTTTGACTAAGTCATAGAAAAAAAATCATACTGTTTTTTAGTTCATTCAATGCATTTTCTATTTGTAGAATAGCTGGTTCTTTTTCAGTTATTTTTAGTAGTCGGAGACCGCTGTTTTCATCAATTTCTCAAAACTATTTTAATTCTTTTTCTTTAAACATATTTCATAACTACTCCAGCCATCTGTTACAGATAATTCCTTGAGTCCTGTCTTTGCTAATTTCTACGAGATTTTGCCATGTTAATTTTTTTAATTATCTCTTATGTTATGCATTCTTGATGATTTTCATTATTTTTTTAAGCACTTTTTTTTATCTCTTTTTGATACATACAAAAGGTATCTTCAGTTGAATACTATTGAGTACTATCGATAATACAAAGTCCAAAAGATTGACTTTATAATAAATGGTTAAAGCATGTCGCTGTTTCAATGTGCAGTGTTTCAAGCATTGTACTGACTTTGATTTGCTTGATTCATGTTTGGTTACATTGAGGGGGAAGATATGTAATGCAATTTAAGGTGACTGAAGTGGTGTTGTGTGTATCCTTCTTCATCTGCATCAGCATTTTTGTTACGGCTTATTAATTTGTAGTTTTGATTTCTTTTTTAATCAAGTTAATTAAGAATTTGTCTTCTTTTAAGAAGGTCATATCAATTGACCAGTTGATGGCCAGTCTATGGTTAATTGACATGGCCTGACCTTGACCGTCTTCTTTCAGACGCTTTTCTTGTATTCAGCCTGAGCCCAGCTGATGACGCATATAAGGCCAGGCACTTAGGCTAAACGCAGGATAATGTGGCTGTGGTGGCGCAGGAAAACCTGCTGGAGTCCCACAGTGCAATTTGGTACTGAATCAGATTCTGATAACGAGTTTGAGAATGAAATGCTGGCTTAGATGATTTTATCAAAAAGGAAATAAAAGAAAACGGCGGTACATAAAAAAAAAGTCATGGCGAATTCGCTTTAATTTGAGGGTTTAGTAGCGAAAGGTTTACTAACTATTTTCGAATAAATCGTGAACAGTTTAAGGAAGTCTATGATAAGGTAAAGGAAAAGATTGACTCGGACGGTTGTAATGCTTTAAGGTCCATTGAAATTGATGAAAAATTGCCTGTTTTTCTGAGTGAGTACTTTTTTCATATATTCAAACACCTAATATATGTACCAAGCTGAGGAATTGTATCGGGTATAATTATGAATAATCGTATTGCATGTAATCGGTATTACTCATACCATAAAGCATTTTTGGTACTCGCACAGATTCAATTAATTGTTCTTTCATATTGTAGCAACTCAAAAACCGTAGTGACAACAGAGGTTTGTTCACTGCGACTGATAGGGCCACTTGACGCAAAAACTATACCACCCTGTGGTTCAATGCCTTTCTCTACAGTTTCGAATGGTTCGTTTGCTTCATGCAGGGTGAGTCACTCTGTTTCATTTGCGTTGGCTGCATCTTAACTTGCGATTTGACTTACTGACGCTATGGTGACAGTTGAGATAAACATGAAAGGTATGTGGCGTACGGCGAAAATATCTCTCTCTCTGTACATATCTACATATACATATCTCTGTACATATATATATATATATATATATATATATATATATATATATATATATATATATATATATATATATATATATATATCATCATTATCATCATTCAGCCATTGTTGATCCTCTGCAGGATGAAGGCCTCCCCAGCATGCTTCCAAATCGCGCAGTCCTCAGCTTTCCTTTGCCAGTCGGGTCCAATATACCTGATGATGTACTCGATCCATCGTGTTTTAGGTCTTCTTCGTGGACGCTTATGATCAAGCGGTATCCATCCGAGGATTGCTTTGGTCCATCTCTCGGCACATCGCCTCGCTATATGGTCTGCCTACCTCCATTTCAATTCCTTCGCCTTTGCGATGATGTCACATACTTTCGTCTGTTCTTTGATCCATGTGCAGGTCTTTCTGTCCCGTTTTGTAATGCCAAGCATACACCTTACCATTCCCCTCTGTGCTACCCGAAGTCTTTGAATTGATTGTGATGTGAGTGTCCATGTTTCACTTCCGTGTGTTAGAGCAGGTAGCACGCACTGATCGAAAACTTTTCTCGTCAGACAAAGTAGGAGTTTGTTCTTAAACACCATGTTGAGCCTGCCAAATACCTGCTAGTCACCTTGAAATTCTTTACCCAAGATTTATGTAGTGGTTCACCACTTCTAAGTCGCTTCCTAAAATAGATATTGTTATGTTTTTAGTAAATTTGTTGAACATAACCTGACTCTTTTTCAGGTTTATTTTCAAGCCAAACGGTTCTCCATCCTTTTTCAGCTCTTGTATGTGTTTTTGTAGTTCATCTGGGTTGTGTGACAAGAAAACGATATCATCTGCAAATCTAAGGTGGCTTAAGTATGAATCATTTATTTTTATTCCATCCTGTTTCCAATCCAATCCATCCAATTGCGGATGTCAAAATATGGTCAAATAATGGATGCATTGCTTAACCAAGGGAGAGACAGAACCTATGCAAACCTACTGAGTTTCATGTATGATGAAGCTACAGCGACAGTTCACATGGATGATTTTGAAGTTAAAATTAATAATGCCGTATATTAATTTTGTGTGACGTGGTGTACGGCACGGCTCAATATCCTTTGTTCTTTTCTCAGCCTGCCTTGAAGAGGTATTCCGTAATACTTCTTCAAATATATATATATATATATATATATATATATATATATATATATATATATATATATATATATATAGGACGAAGTCCCAATAGTGCAATATTGGTTGATATCTTGATAATGGAAGGAGATTGAGAAGTTTAAGCTCTCAAAACTGTGGCGGGGTATAGTATTATTTTTTTTATTGAGTACCCTATATGTTCATCCATTTTTGCATTCTGCTATTGATTCTACGTTTTGTGAACCATGTCCTATACCTAAACCCAATAGTTTTTTCCAATATCCGCCATTTTTGTAAAAAATATCGGAATTGCAAACTCTATTTGGCATTGTCATTTATCATTTATTTTTTGATGTAGGATTACCGTTTTTGAGATGGATATTAATGAAACTATTACTTAAATTTTAATGCAAACAAAATTTGTCTACATTATACAGGGTGTCCAGGATAACTGAGATAATTGGAAAAAAATCAAAATATTGTATGTCAGTTTTTTTAAAATGGAATGTTTAATACCTTTCATTTTGCAGTATTCATAAGACAAAATCTATCTGTCATAATTTCTGAGATTTTTTCATCTTTGTTTTTAATATGTCGTTTATAATGGAACTCATCTTAGACGTTTTAATAACAACATAATAAACTATCAATTCAATAATTCAATTCATAAAATCATAAAATTCAATTCAATTCAAATGGGAAATATTGTTCTAGTATAACTTTTAAACAGTTTTTATATAGTGTAAGAAAAGAGAGTGTACTTCTCTCATAACTAAATAGGAAAATATTTTTATGATCTATTAATGTGACTATTGAAAATAAATGTGATTGTCCAATTACAACTTAAAGCACACAGAAACAAAATAAAAATGAGTACCTTATATCAGAAGTACGTAATAAACGACTACTTTTAAAAATAAGGAAAACTCTTGACGACTTAATAAAAAATTACAGGTTTGCAGTTTGGCTAGGCGTTGTATATTTGGTAATATAGTATTCATTAATGCTGATGTTATTAACATTTAAATGAAAGAATAATATCATTTTCTAAACGATCCAATTTTATCTTGGTACTAAACGCAAATCTAAATCCAAATTATTCCAAAAAAAAAGGAGACGGAAAAAATATTCGCCAGTCTTGCAAAAGAACGCTTAAAAAGGGCCAAAGTCATCTCGAAGAATAAGAGCCTGGAATTCGGATGTGAATAGCATAAACGACACGAGAGACCTCTCGGGGCTGGTTGTAATATCGCCCATCTTATTATATGCGTCAGATCTTTTCGTTTTATCGTTTCTCGTTTTGTATTCGTCAAATTAAAGTCTGATTTGAAAGAATGTGATTTGGTCCCGTGTTGACGAAAACAACGTTCAGAGAAAGATTGAGAAAGAAAAAGGCGGTATAATTTCCATTTTCGCGTAAATAAGTCAAAATGTATTAACTAAATTGGGCTCTGGATCAAAATCTGTAACTTAAAATTAGGTTTTTTTATGATAAACCGTTTTGTTTTTGTCGATTACGAGGGTTCTTTAAAATTGTTTAAGATTCAGAAAGGCGTTTTAAAAATTCCACTTTGTTGAATCTATAAAATATACAGGTTTAATCGATTACAGATATAATGACAGGTTATTACACATTATTATAGAGAATAAAACAGCTCTCTGTATTAAATATAAAGAAGAAACTTCAGTTGTGGAACGACAACTTCTTCGACACTTCTTGATACTCTCCGACACTTCTTGATAATAATACGTCTCACTTATCTATTGAATCAATTGACTTGGCATTGGAAAACGGCGTTCATATGCTTTCATTTCCACCTCATTGTTCTCACAAAATGTAATCATTAGATGTTTCAGTTTATGGTCCAACCAAGGCATACTATAAGGTCGAATGAAGCGGTTGGCAAAATTCTGGATTTAACCTCGACTCCAAATAACATCAAGTCATTCAATCAAAACGTTTTCTTTGAATCGGATTTCGTTTAGGCAGAAATAATTAATGAAAGTGCAAATGCTACTACGATTCAGAACAACTTGAAAGAAGAAGAGCAATGGCACATTATTTTAATGGATGTTGCTATATATGAAAGTGAAGAGCCATCAGCATCAAGTGCAATACAATAACCATTGACACGTTTGTCAAGTCTTTTCTCAGGTTTGTCTGGAGTTGGATCAGTTAGATCAGCAACACCTTTAAAAAAGTCCAACCGCGACCGTAAGCCATTGAAAAACACTATTCTCATTTCACCAGAAAATCCTGCCGTGTTCAAAGAAAAGCGAAAGAAGAAAGAAGACACTACAAAGAAGTGACGACTCAACACCAGAAACGCCAGAAACGCGCTAGCATAAGATATTTGCCAGCCAAATTAACTCGCGACAATTCCGTTCAATGTAACAAATGCCATCGACCATTTCATTTGAAGTGTGTAAATATGACTTGCAGTTACTATACCTGCCAAAATTGGAACTCTGAGGATGACTAGCATGTATTTGATTTTCGTTATTTAACTTTTTGAACCCTTTTGTGCATTTCTATAACTGTTCCAACCTACGGACCACAAATTTTTTTAGCCAAAATTCACGTGTTTAAAAAATTGACAATAACTTTTTTATTTTTAAAGCTATGAAATAATTTTCTTCAGCAAATGTTTAGCGAATAATATTACCTTTCCAACGGAATATATAACTCCGACAAAAATTTATGTAATCGCCATATAATTTATGCTATCGCCAAAAAACAGACCCTGTCCCAACCTACGAAGATGTCCCTTACTAAAATTGCCTCAAAGAACAAACAATTTATATTAAAAAAGAATATAGGAAGATTTAAAGAGGTACTGCCCAATATACTCTCTATCAGTAATGAATAAAGTTTTCACAAAGATAATGGCTAAAGGGATATTAATAAAACTGAATAATGCACAACCGAGAGTGTAAGAAAGATTCAGAAGTGGATTCAGTACAATGAATCACAGCCAGGTTGTTTAGCAGACCATATAAAAGCACAATGAATACGCCATATCACTGTGCTTGACTTTTATCTGCTATGAAAAAGCATTTGACTCAATCTTAAAGTAGGCCATAATGGATGCATAGCTTAACCAAGATGTATACAAAGCAACATAAACCGATATATAATGAAGTTACAGCTACAGTGTATCTGCTGATCTTGAAGTCAACATTAATGTAGAACTTGGTATATGGCAGAGTGACACACTATCGCTTGTTCTTTTTTCAGCCTCTCTTGAAGAGCTATACCGCAATCTGTATTAGGAACAGGACGGAATAAAGATCAATGGTGCATACCATACCTAAAATGATCTTAGATTCGCAGATGATACAGTTCTCCTTTCACAAGACTCAGAGGAGCTAAAAGACACATACAAGAGCTAAAAATGGCTGGAGAACCATTTGACCTGAAAATAAACCTCAAAAAGAGCCAGTTTATACACAAATACCTTGGCACAAACGGCTTCTGTCCCCGGCACAAATTTGCCGAGGACAGAATATTTCTAATTTTAGGAAGGAATTTGGAAGTTTTATAAAGATCATTAGATATATCTTAGGCAGATGATTTCAATAGAGGTGGATGCCGTCCGGGAGGTGTAAGTATTGCTGGCAGGTTTTGATAGGATCAAAATGGTGTTTAAGAATGACTGTACTCTTTATCGCACTGAACGCGTAAAACCTGAAGACTTACATCATAATTAGTTCAAAAACTTCGGGTAGCACAGAGGGGAATGGAAAGATATATGCTTGGGAGTACAAGGCGGGACAGAAAACCCTGTACATGGATCGGAGAACGAAAGTAGGTGACATTATTGAAAAAGTGAAAGAATTAAAATTGAGGTGAGCAGATCATATAGGCGATGTGACAACAGGTAGACCAAGACGATGCTGGAGGGGATACCGCTTGATTACAAAGGTCCAGTAAGAAGATCGAAAACCTATGGATCTATGGACATATGACATCATTAAGTATGTTGGGCTAGAATGGCAGAGGAGGGTACAGGACCGCGCGGGTTTCAAGCATGTTGATAAAAATTTCATCCTGCAATGAACGGACACGGACTGACGATGATGGTCATGATGATGTTGATGATGAATAAGTATATAGGGGTAAAGTTAAAGCAGTTGTGAATACAATTAGGCCTGAAGAAAATTATTCATACTGGGTGACCTCAGTGTTCGGAATGCAACTCGTATAGTTTAGTGACGGTATATTTAAAGAAAGTAGGGAAATCATTCTGCGCATATACGAGGTGTGTAAATAAAGTAGTAAGAGTGATTGATCTGACAACATTTTTCGCTTTTCTTTTGCAGTCTTCAATACCAGTTTGAACTCCCTAGAGTAACTTGGTAATCAATAGCAATTCTTTTCGTAAACCCTTTCAAACTTGAGCCCAGAAACTTTTGCAAAACTTTACCAGGCCTGTCAAAACAGTGTTTCGTCAAGGGCCCCGCCTTTCAAATGGTTTAAGACATTTTCAGAAAGCCGAAACTCAATTTAAGATAAATTTGTCTACAGTATCTGGGAATTTGTGCATTCTGATTGTCGGTTGATGGTCAGAATGATCGGGGAAAACTTAAATTTGAATAACATAGAATAACTCAATTTCAGAACACAGTAGGAAATCTGGGTTGTACGGATCACCAAATGACTCTAGGAAGTTCAAACTTGAATCGGCGATAAACATTGCTATACGTATTTGTAAGAGTTGTACACACAAGAGTTGTACTCAATTTATTTTATTTTAGAAATTGCCCCCGTATGTGTGTTTTTAGTAAGTTAAAAGAAAAAGTTATATTAGCAACAATATATACCCAATTAGTGATTAAGTATGTATATTTGTGAGTTATGGATACTATTTTAACTTTTTACTGTAATTTATTTGCATATTTTACGAGTATTTTGTTATATATTTCTGTAAATGTATAATAATTTATATAGAAAAAATTAAGCTGTCATTGAATAGTTGCTCAAATTTTAAAATAATTATGATTACTTAATGCAAATGGATGTTTATACCGTATCGTTACTAATACCGCTAATTATAATCCATGAGTAATGTCGTTTTTTGATACTTTTATGTTATTTAAGAGTTAATACAGTTTTAATTTATAATATAATCTCCATCGTAATTGACAATGTAGGCCCTGCCCTCTGAAAAAACTTACTAAAATAAAATGAAGGTGATTTTGAAGTAACATATTCTTTAAGTGCAGTTTTGATAGCTCTGTCGTAGAAGGAATTTATTTTTCACCATGAAAATGTCTAATACATCTGAAAACCATCAAGCTAAGCATAAAAATATTCACCACTTATGGTTTTATTAGTATTCAGACCTCTAGTGAGTAATTCCTTTAGAATCTCATCATATTGCCCAACATCCCATCATCATCCCAACATCGTTCTTAAGTGAAAAACTTGTTTTGGATTAGGTAAAGGTGGTTATCCTGGTGTTATCCATTGTTTATGCTTATGTGGATTTCTGAATAAGATCCATTTTCAATCATCAGTAACAGTTTCTTAAACAAACGGATCTTTGTCAAACCTGGACAAAAGTGGTTACACGTTGAATTATATTTTCAACAGAAAATTTATTTGAGATTCAAATTTCTTTTCTGTGCATTTTGTTCAGCTGTTTTAAATACCGTTGTATTATATAATTAATACTATTATAATTAATACTGCGCAGTCTAACTGAGTAGACGTGTGTATATTAAAAAACTTCTATTTTCATTATATTATTCAGTGTCTTAAAAAATCGAGAAGATTAATTTATTAACGAAACGACTGGATGATTGTAATAGAAAAATAAAAATGATGAACGATGGAAATCAGGAACTCCAAGGAAGGATTGATAATCTGGAACACCATACAAAATTAAATCAATTAAGAATCCATGGAATTCCAGAGGAAAGTGATAATAGTTTGGAAGCAAACATAAAAGATATTTTACATTCTCATAGAATAGGAAAGCGTACAAAGGAAATGAAATATCCCAGATCAATTAGCGTCATCTTTGATAATGAAAAACAGAGGGATGAACTATTGGCAAGGAGGAAAAGTTAAACTTGAAGAGATTTACCCCTAAACACCAAAAAACTTTTTTGAACTGCTCGACGCACGTTTCGCTAACCATGTTAGCATCATCAGGAGATGATTTAATCCGATTAAATCATCTCCTGATGATGCTAACATGGTTAGCGAAACGTGCGTCGAGCAGTTCAAAAAAGTGTTTTCGTGTTTAGTGGTAAATCTCTTCAAGTTTAGTGTTTCACACCAAAGGCTCCAATAGAAGAATTGAAGGAGGAAAATTTTAAAAGGGAGCAAAATAGTAATGAATGAGGAACTTACAAAGGTCAAGCGAGAATTGTTGCTGTTGGGAAGAGAAAAATTGGGAAACAAACAAGTTTGGATAAAGTTTGGAAATATTTTTACTAAAATAAATGGGAAGATTATTAATTTGAAATCTGTAGAAGATATACAGGAAATTGTTATTATATAGGACCGGTGGCGGAATAAGGGGAGTGCTCTTTTATTGATCAGTTCTTCGTTGTTTTTCTTGTTTATATATTTCTTTTTTTTTTAATTTTGTTCTGACTACTTTCTGTCTATTAGGTTGTTTGGTATTTTTATTTTATTTTTTTACTTAATAGGTATATTGTAAAGATTTTTATATTTATTATTAAGATGAGGAAATTTAGTTTGCATTTTTTAATGTAAGAACGCTATCTGGGGCACTACGGAAATTAAGAGTGTTCTTTTTGCGTATAAATATGATGTATTGGGATTGTCGGAGACGAAAATGAGGGAGAGTACATTGGATGATGTTTTTCAGGTTGAAGGATATGATTTCTTGCAGAAAGAGCGTTTGGGCGTGGGTGGAGGAGGAATAGGTTTATATGTGAATAAAGATATAAAATATAAGCATTTATTTCTGAACATCAGGATGTGTTGGAGGAGATATGGATTAAAATATATAAAAAATTATACCTACTTTTTTGGTTCCCTCTACAGACCTCCAGGTTATATGAAGTATAATAATTTTCTTTTCTTATAATAATTCGGTTTTCTGGACTTGCATGTGAGAACATTCTTTGCGGAGGTGATATGAATATAAATATGTTAGAATTAAATTCATTTACTGACAAGTACATTGGGTACTTAGAAATCTTTAACTTAAAACAGATTGTTTTCCTTCCAACCTGAACTACCAATACTACTACTACATTGATTGATCATATAATCTTATCCACTGATCAGGATGATTACAACCGTAACAGAATGGATCTTTTGTGTGACACTATTGATTTGGGCTTAATTTTTGACAAAGATTTGAGGACTCGGCTACAGATTATTAAGTGTATTAAGTAAGTCTATACTAATTTAAATATGCTATATCCACATCGACACTTTTGCCTACTATATTAAAAATCAAGTTAATGGACTCTCTGGACTTTTCATGTTTTAATTCCGCTGATGCAGTGTATGATCCCTGTCTGGATCAAGGAAATACTGCTCGTATACAGAGAGTGCAGAATTCTTGTCTTAGGTATATATATATATATATATATATATATATATATATATATATATATATATATATATATATATATATATATATATGTATCAGAAACTTCTCTCTTCTGATAACACACAAATTAAAAGAAGCTAACTGGATATCTATGGCAAAAAGACGGAAGAAGAGTTCACAAGGTCGTTCTATTTCATAAAATAATTTGTAACAAATATCCTCCATATCTCATTGACATATTAAGGTACTGAACCGATGTCCATAATTTGAATCTTATGTTTGGGAGCCTCATATCGCCTCACATCGATTAGAATTTTTTTTAAGAGATCGTTTACGTATAATATTTATAAACTTTATAACAATGTTTCGCACAAACTAAATAACTAATCACCAGACTGAATAGAATAATAATAGAACGTACGTCCGTTCTTTTTTTTAGAAAGAAAAACGATTTAAAGGATCATTTTGCTTCGTCTGTTGTTACAAAAAAAATCTTGACCTAGAATCGTTTTAAAATGTTATAGAGGTCCGAATCTAAGTCCCCGAATCTAAATCCGGCCGAGAATCTATGGAAAGAGTAAAAACGATAGCTTGCTGGTAAAAAATAGCAGACAATAAGGCATTGTGGCAAAAAATTCAGATAGTTTGGTTTTCAATATCTGTAAAAACATGCTGACGTCTAATTGACTAAAGAAGTTATCACCAGACTCGTTTAAATATCAAAATGAACATTGGATAATGTAACCTCCAGCATCAAAAACTAAAGAGTATCAAGGGCTAGAAATGGAGAAATGGATTGTTTGGTTTCTTTTTTCTGTTTGTGAGCAGATGGTGTTTTTTTCTCTTACTGTTATTGTTTACTCATTTACTATACTATATACTATATTGATCAATTAATTGTAAACATTATAAACAAATATATACAATATATAAAAACAATATATACAAAGTGTATATACTCGGTTATTTCTTATAGGCATAAAACACATCACCATTTTCAACTAAAACAAAAACATTAATATTGTCAATACAATTTATATAACAGATATTGTAAAAAAACACCTTACCAATAATAAATTCAACAAAATATATCTGAAAATCCTCCCAAAAAACTGAAATTGACACTCATAAAAGGTAAAGTAACATAACCTTAAATTTGCTCTCACACAATAAAAGATGAGAATAAAAACGTTTTCCGAGCAATTCAAATATTTTAAACGTAAAATGTATACTGAAGATTATGAAACTGTTAGAGAAATTGCTTGTTAAATTTATAAAGAGAAAAAAAATGACTAACACAAATTCTCTTATGAGAATTTCAATGGACCTTTCCTTTGTTTGGAAAGATTCGATAAGCTTCGCCTATTACTGACGTCAGCGCTTAGGAACTCTATTGCCAATATAAAGTCATCCTAGAACCACTCCCATATCAGGAAAATCCAAAAGGATTATTCCTCCGCTAAAATCGGACGCGGATGGCGATATCGCCATTAAACTTTGTCCGATGTGGACAAAGCCGAACTTCTGGCCGAGTCCTTCAGACTCCAGATGTCCAGCCAACGGCTCCCCGGCGCAGATCCAAAACTCGACGCGGAGGTCAGCATGGTCTTGGCCCAGCTGCCCATCTTCCCGCAAATCTCATATCTGCAAAACCATCTTGCTTCCCTCGGTTCGATCTCAGCTATCATTAAAAGTTTTGCCCCCCCGGAAATCCCCCGAATTTGACGACATCACGGTCAGGCAACTTCAAAAACTTCCCAGCAAGCAGATTGCAGAGATCACAAACATCGTGAACTCCATTCTGCGACTGCAAGTCTTTCCGAGCTCATGGAAGCACGCCATCCTAGCCGCGATCCACAAAAAACACAACAGTCCGAGTCCAACTGACTATAGGGCTGTCAGTCTTGTCAGCGCTCTTTCCAAAATCGCTGAAAAAATTATCCTCGAAGCTCTCAACAGCTTCACCGATTCCAAAAAGATTTTCCCAAATGAGCAATTCGGGTTCAGGAAAGGTCTTTCTTCAATTCATCAAGCGGCCAGACTGGCCAGCCAAATCCACGCTGCACTCGAGAAAAAATGGTACCTCGGAGCAGTATTCCTCGACCTATCCAAAACCTTCGGTAAGGTCTGGCACGATGGTCTCATCTTCAAAACAATTACGCTCGGATTTCCCCGAGATCTCACCCTTTTATTTCGTCCCTTCTTGGAAAACAGATCCTTCCAAGTGAAAATAAACTCTTCACTATCCTCGAGGAAACTCATCAAAGTGGGCATTCCGCAAGGCTCCCCCCCCCGGCGCCGGCCTTGTTCAACATCTACTTGGCCGGTATTCCACGCTCCAAAAAGGTTATATCCGCATTCTTCGCGGATGACACAGCCTTCTTCTTAGCATCTCCCAGAACATCTGCCATTCACACCAACCTCCAGATGCAGCTCACAGCTTCAATACGTTGGCTCAAATTCTGGCGCCTGCAAGTCAACCCCAAAAAGGCGCAGGCGATCATCTTCACCACAAAAAGGGTACATCAGAGAGTATAGGCTCCTGGTGGACAAAGTTCTTATTCTATGACTGCAAAAAGCAACCTATCTAGGTCTTCACTTCGACCGACAACTTTCTTGGTCCAGCCAAATCCAATTGGCCCAGCCTTGGATGCCAAAATGGCATCATCAGGCTGCTATACCTCCTCTCTTGTCGAACCAGCAAGCTCACACCTCGCATAAAAATCTTGATCCACAAAACTTTAGTTAGATCAGTAGTTCTGTACGGTTTCCATACGTACTACAGATTCCTTGATCCCACTTCGATCAAGAAACTTCAAACCTTCCAGAACAAGGCTTTGCGTGTGGCCATAGACGCACCTTGATTCGTTAGAAATAATCAAATCCATCGGGAGGATGGCATGCCACCGATCGATCACTTCCATTAGACAACACTCGCAAAGCTGAAACTCACAGCCTCGTGAGGTAGCAATCCACTGCTACGTGAACTATCGGCCCTCCTGCCCTAGACACAGGGCAACACTTCCCCCTAATCTCCGGCATCAATATCCGGGTACGAAACCATTTCGTCGATGTCGGCCCAGCGTCTGGACCTATGCGCAGCGTCGGCTCGGCATCTTCAGAAATTACCACACAAATGCCGATGACTTCATCGGTTTTCAAACTCATTTCCTCGAAGTTCGTCTGGACTTCATTGAAAATCCGACTAACGAACAGTCGGACCTTCGTCCCTCGGGACCATACATTCCGACACCTCCTGGGTCAACTAGAGACCCCCAAAAATCTTAGAAACCATATGAAAGGTCAAACTGATTCCAAATAAGTAAGGGCCAAAATGGCTAACTTAAAAACCAGGCTAACACAATACAATACTCTCATATCAAGGGCAACAAAGTCACTGTTGACCAGTGCTATGTTTTTTAGGATTATGTGAAATATGTGGTCTATGCCGATAAACTTTGTCAGAATGCGCTTTGTCGGAAGTAGCCGCGGCAGACATTGTCCATAATTGTTTTCAAACATTAATGGCATTGAGTGTTATTTCACATAAAATAAATAGTTTCAAGCCGTCTAATTTGGTTGTTGTCTTATTTGAATTTAAAGTTTGGAGGTACTAAAAAAAACATCCTATATTTGAGGCATTGATATGGAAAATAAAGTTTTTTTTCCCGCTATTAATAGAAACAAGCGATACATGATTTAAAAAAAGCCCCCCAAAAACCAATAGAGGCTTTTTTTTTGGTTTTAGATAAAAAAAATGAATGTGAAAGGTATTTTTTAGTCATACTTTCTTCTGATATATTTTTCCACGTTAAGTCTATCCAACTAATTTTTTTTGGGTAAACGACAAGGTACGTAGGCAGAAAAATATTTTTTTCTCTTGTGGCTATACATATACTGATATATTTCGTTTTGCAATTTAACAGCTGTTTTTTGTGTTTTCGTTTATTCTTGTATTTATTGTTGTATATTGTTTATTTTTTGCTACAGGTAACATATAAATGGAAGTATGATGAAATATAGGAAAGAACAAAAGTAATTTCTGCGCTACAAAAATATATTTTATCGTATTAATTTTGTATGGTATTATGGTATGGTATTATGTAATAGAAAATCCAAATATTTGATTGACATTTAATATAAAACTTTTTAATAACGGGTAACTTTGCGAGTGACATTTTCGACATGTTTTCAACATGTCGTTGGACAATTTGCAAGTGCTGCTATGATGCTAATGCTCCGTGGTAACCTGTCAGATCATACTGAATAATCCTGACACTAGAGGCCCAAAAAATATATAAAATAAAAAAAACTTTGCGAGATATAAGCTAAATTAGATGATCTACCTCTTTTTGCGTAAAGGTATCCCAGGCACGTGGTACACAAGGCTTTAAGTTCGTTTAAAGTTTTTGGTGGCTCAAGTAATCCCTCAAGGTTACAGCCAATTCTTTCCTATACAAATTTTCATGCTGACAAATCTGAGGATAATGTATTGTCTCGAAAAACTGCACTGTTTGCTGAGCAGTATGCGGTTCAGCGTTATCTTGCTGACAGATGAGATTTAAAGGTCAGATTCGATATTATATAGGTCAGATTAGATGATTTATAGAGGCATCTCATGTCTTTGGTATAAAGGCATCTCATAATCTTGACCTATGCTTTTCCATATAAATGATTATTTTTTAGTGTGTCCGAACTTTTGATAGGGGTCGCTTTCAAATCATCATGACAAATGTCATTATGGCAATCATCAAAACACATCAAATGTCTGGCAAATCATCATGGTACGTTTAAGATCAGAGCAACGGTTACAAATGGTCGAAATTTATTATCAAAATCCGTGTTCTGTGTGCCAAACTTATAGAGCACTCAACTGAGCGATGTAATTCCGAACGCATTTTATGCTGCTTGATATTAAAATAAAAACAAGACAAAAACTCTGCGTTTCGAAGAAAAGATTGTCGCTGATGCTGGCAGATCTATGGCTGATGAAGATCCAAATTTATCAATTTGCTTCTCAAATCCTTACAGAGCGATCACCAATGATTATTTAATTCCTGTTGGTCACGAAGGTCGGTGCGATTTATCGTTTTTAGATATTTTTTTTGGGTCATGTTAAATTTTTGGTCTATGCCGATAAACCAGCAACTATTGACGCCTTGAAAGTCAACATAACTCGGACAATTGCGGACTACGGACAAAAGACCCCTATTGCTTGAAACCGAAAAGTTGTATATATATATATATATATATATATATATATATATATATATATATATATATATATATTTGTATATATATATATATATATATATATATATATATATATATATATATATATATATTTGTATATATATATATATATATATATATATATATATATATATATATATATATATATATATATATATATTTGTATATATATATATATGCAGAATATATGCAGAATTTGCATATATATATATATATATATATATATATATATATATATATATATATATATATATATATATATATATATATATATTTGTATATATATATATATATATATATATATATATATATATATATATATATATATATATATATATATATATATATATATATATATATATATATATATATGCAAATTCTGCATATTTTGTGATTTTAAAGGAAAAATGCATATTTTAGGAACTATTGCATATCTAAGCATGTTTTGGGATTTCTGTATTCTTTTCTTACGTTTTATGGTCGCACAGCGCCGTGTCTGGGCGGTCCCGGTCTGCAGATTGGGTTTTCCCTAATGGGGCAATAAAATAAAATAAGTACAAAAACTTCTATTTTTATTTATTTTCTCATATTTATTACTGTTTGCAAAGTTTACAGACTGGTGCCAGTCTAAATTCGTTGCTCGAAGTACCGACGCCTAGTGACTTAACTTATATTTATTCTGTAAACTTTGCTGTTTGTCAGTATTATTCAGGTTGTCGTTTGTTGTAGTCGCAGTTATTATTGTGCAGTTAGTAAGTTCAAACAGAGTGAAAGTGAAAGCAGTGATTATGTCGAAAATACTATGTGCTTCTTGGATTAAGCCTTACCCAGAACTTGCTTTGGACGGCGACCAGGTTGTTTGCAAATTTTGTTCAAAAATTGTTTCCTGCTCAAAGAAATTTCAAATAGACCAACATATTAAGACGCCGTCTCACGTAGCTAAGGTTAGAAACATGAAGAAGTTTGGGCCCATACAGTCAACGCTGAAGCAGTCATTTGAGATTTTTAAAAACGGAAACCATGACTGGTCAGAATTTAACGTAGATCTATGTAAAACGTTCTTGGTTGCTAATATTCCTTTAAACAAGTTAACCAACCCGCAAGTTAAGGCCTTTCTGCAAAAATATACAAAATTTAATGCTCCAGATGAATCAACATTAAGAAAAAACGTCGTTGGAAAGGTATTTGGTACCGTGATAGATGAAATAAAAAAAGAAATTGGAGGTAACTATATGTATATTGTTGTCGACGAAACAACTGATTCGTGTGGTCGTTACATAGTTAATTTAATGATCGGAAAACTCACAGAAGAAGAACCTGGAAAAGCTTACCTTATAGCCGTAAAATAAGTGGAAAAAACAAACAATCTTACAATTACACGTTTTATTCAAGAAACCTTAACACATTTTTTTTTGCTGAACTCAGTTCCTACAGATAAAATTCTTGTCCTGTTGTCCGATGCTGCGCCGTATATGATAAAGGCAGGAAAGAATTTAAAAATATTTTATGAAAATTTGATTCATGTAACTTGTCTAGCTCACGGATTAAATCGGGTTACGGAAACTATTAGAGTTTCTTTTCCATTAGATAAACCTAATAGCAAATGTCAAAAAGATATTCATAAATGCCCCATTGAGAGTGCCGTTTTACAAAGAGAATTTGCCCGGAGTACCATTACCACCTGAGCCTGTCGTGAACAGATGGGGCACCTGGATTCGTGCGGCATTATTTTATGCAGATAATTTTCAAAAATTGAAGGACTTAATCTCACAAATGTCTGGTGATGATTCACAGTGCATCCAAAAATCGAAAGAAATATTTCAAAGTACTGTAGTGGAACAACAGTTAATGCTTATTAAGTGTAACTATGTATTTATAGCAGACAGTATTTTGCAACTAGAGGAATCGTGTACAAGTTTACTAGAGTCGATGGATATAATAGAGACATGTGTACAAAATTGCAAAAATATACGAGGTGAGATAGGGAAAGCAGTAGTGGCAAAATTAGAAAATTTGATAGAAAAAAACACAGGTTTCAAGATTTTAAGGCAGGTCGTAGACATAATGTCAGGGAAAACAGTAAATAATTTAGCTATTGAGCCTGCCTTAGTTCCGAAATTAAAATTTTGCCCTATAACATCAGTAGATGTAGAAAGATCGTTTTCTTTGTATAAACATTTCCTTAGTGATAGACGCCACAATTTTCTAGTTCAGAACCTTGAAGCACACATTATAACTAGTGCGTTTTATAATTTTTCGAGTTAATATTAATATTTACTATAAGTTTCATATAAAACATTGTATTAGGTGTTAACTGAATTAATAAAGTATACTATATTATAACTTGAATTTATCTTTATTCAATACTCAATCACCTAATTCAATGAAAATGTAATTTAGGAAATCAAAATTTAGTTGCATATTCACTGCATATTTATGGATTTTTTGCATATATGCTGCATAAATAAATTGTTAGAAATCTACTATAAAGACACCAAATGTTGTAGAATAACCCATGTTAATTTGTCTTTTTTCGAGAGAATTACCTTTATTGATTTTTTTGTCATTGAGTCGCCGCAGGTCATCGGAAAGGAATCTTCGGAATGACTACTTCGTACCGATCTACTTTTTGTAGAGATTATTAATTGATTGATTGCTTTTTGGCGAGTGTGGACGTGTCGAGAGATTCTATGTTGAATGCTCGGATAACGTGCTACCCTTCAGTTTTTGATATTAAAGTATTATTTTGTATCCGAGCCTATTTATTTTATAATTTCTATATCCAGTATTTCGAACATAAGAAGTGGGATTGAATTCCGGAACTGCCTATTTATGAACCTGAGGGTCAATCAGACGCAGAATATCAATACATTTGTTTCTGTTTTTCGTAGGTTCTTATTAATTGCGTCATTATTAGCACTACGATTACTGTTAACTCTTTTAGGTACTATTGTGCAAGAACTAAGTAATTATGGAATAGACTAAAAGTGTTGAAGTTTCAGCCCAAAATCTAATAGGTGAATTAGTGAAAGCGTTGCAATCTCAGCATTCTAGTGACCAGGTTGATTTGCCGTATTTTCATCCAGAGGTACATGAATCTACCAAGTGGGTAAGTCAAGTTGAAACTATAAAAATGAACTTGCATGGTCAGATGTACAAATTTTGGCAAGAGTTGGTCGATTTTGGATAAATGATGCAAGGAAATGGTTCGAGCGTTGGGATCCGGAAATTAGAGATTGGACCACTTTTCGGAAAGACTTTCTTGAATTGTTTTCAACTAAAAGAAATTTAGGTCGTTTATTTGAAGAGGCGTCGAAGTTAACAGTTCGCACATGAATACTTAGGAAACATATGCTCATGGAAAATTAGCCATGTTAAAAAATATACGTGCTCATTGGCCTGAAGCTGATTTGGTAGGTAACTAATTGTGCATGTAATTTCAGAATTAGATATACTCAGAATTAGCGTATGCTGCAACTAATGCTAATTGGCAAACTGTCTCTGAACTTTTGGTGTTTCTGTCATCTTACGTAAAACCGTTGGGAATAGACTCAATGGAAATGTTTACAAATTTTAATGATTCTTTGAAAATAAAACTTTCATCTAGTGAGAAGCAATTCGAGAAAATCTTAAAGTCGTCTGCAGTTAGAGAAGTTTACATTGATACTGATTTCAGGCTCTTATCGATACGGGTGAAGATCTATCCCTTATGTCTGAGAAATTCTTTGAATTATTTGAAGGTAAAATTACCCCTGATATTTATCCAGGTAATAGTCAAGTGAAAAGGTATATGAGGACAATTAAGAATATTCTTAGAATTGGAACAAAAATAAAGTCAGAATGGCCGAGCGGAATATGGAAGATTCAACTAGTGCTAAATACAACTATTCAGAAGTCAACACAAGTTATAACTTTACCTTACAACTTTTGTTGGGAATTAAAAGTTCGACACCATTGATGCAGGCTTTACTCAAATCTATTTCACCGAGTTTAACTTTAGTTCGTAACAGAGAACTTGATAGAGCTCGAGTTATTGAAAAATTATCACTGATACCGTCGATGAAGGCCCCTAACCAAAAACAGAGGGGCATTTTTCGATATTCGGTTGGTGATTTTGTTCTGATGAATCGAGATTCCCAGATGCATATAAGTAAGAATGAGTATGAGTTTTTAGGTCCGTATGAAATAGTAGAAAGACTTGAAAATAATCGTTATGAAATCAAAAAGATTGGAACTAATGTTATAACAAAAGCAGCAAAAGAACAGTTAAGGGCATGGCCATCAGAGTGGTCTTTAGAGTGTGATGTGAAAGATATTCTGCAGTTTTTATAAATTGACGATGAATTGATATAAGTAAGTCGGGTGAGTCATAATGTAAAATTTAAGGTTAGTCTCTATCCCACTAAAGGTAAAGACGGCTGAAGGCTGCAATCTTCACAGATAATTTTTATGTTTATATTTCTGTTTCTATCTTGTTAATAGCGGAGCAAGGTGAAGGCTGAGGTCTCCACAAATAATTATGTTATATTTCTCTCTGTCTTGTTAATAGCGGAGCAGTGTGAAGGCTGAGGTCTCCACAAATAATTATGTTATATTTCTATCTGTCTTGTTAATAGCGGAGCAGTGTGAAGGCTGCGGTCACCACAAATAATTATGTTCATATTTCTGTATCTGTCTTGTTAATAGCGGAGCAGGGTGAACGCTGAGGTTTTCACACATAATTATGTTTTATTTCTGTCTTTGTCTTGTTAATAGCGGAGCAGGGTTAAGGCTGAGGTCTCCATAAATAATTATGTTATATTTCTGTCTTTGTCGTGTTAATAGCGGAGCAGGGTTAAGGCTGAGGTCTCCATAAATAATTATGTTATATTTCGGTCTGTCTTGTTAATAGCGGAGCAGGGTGAAGGCTGAGGTCTCCAAAAATAATTATGTTTATGTTTCTGTCTCTGTCTTATCAATGGCAGATCAATGGCAGAAGGATGTGCCCTTCACAGATACATTGTATGTTTATATTTCTGTCTCTGTTTTGCTAATAGCAGAGCAGGGTGAAGTCCGAGGACTTCACAAAAGTCGCTTATTTTGGCCTAATTTATTTTCTTTTGTTTCTTCACAGAAAAGCGTGAGGATGTTTGAAGCGCCGATATTGACGCTACTGTCAGTCTGTGTCAGCCGTGTTAGAAATCTACTATAAAAACATCAAATATTGTAGAATAACCCATGTTAATTTGTCTCTTTTCGGAATTACCTTTATTGATTTTTGTTGTCATTGAGTCGCCGTAGGTCACCGGAAAGGAATCTTATATATCTATATATATATATATATATATATATATATATATATATATATATATATATATATATATATATATATATATATATATATATATATATATAGGGCACCGCATATGCGAAAAATTTTCTGCTTATAGATTGTTCTTCCAGAGCCCTACATTATAAAACATTTGCGCAGGTAGAACTTGAAAGCATTTTTAGAATTCTGAAATAATTCGAACATTTAGCTTTTAAAGAATAAATATGCTCCCTCCTGAGAAGTCTGTAATGAAATATACGACCTTGAAAATGATGAGAAAATTCTAGAGAAGTAAGGTTGTTTAAAAATATAATTGAGAATAAACGATAGCTTATGGATTGAAATTGGTATCAAGTATACAAAGGATTATTCTTTTTTTAAATGCGCAATAATGTTTTCTCAAATAATTGTGGTTAATTGTGGTGGGAATTGGCAACAATGGTATTGCCCTACGCCATTTGACATCTATATCGTAAGTTTGATATCGATGACTGTATACGTGTCCAGAACGTTTTGTCATACGGACGGAATTTGTGTTGTTTAATGAGGCCCATCCTTGGGGTATGACAAGCATATACAATATTTTATATGAAAGTATAGCCGTGAAAAAAAAATATATGCGCATTGGATTCCGCATAATTTGACAATCGATCAAAAATAGCTCGTGTCGATTGGTGCAAAGAAATGTTCAAAAAATACAATCGTAGTGCGTCAAAAATCGTGTATATCAGGTGACAAATCTTGGATCTATATGTATCAGCCTGAAAGTAAACAACAGTCGGCTGTATGGCTCTTTCAAAATGAGCCAAATCCAACAAAAGTTGTTCGCCCAAGAAGCAATTCGAAGCAAATGGTCACCTGTTTTTTTTTTGGGATAAATGAGCATGTAGCTACAATGCAATTAGAGAATTGTAAAGCAGTCAATTTTGGATGGTACACAATCATTTTTTTTACCAGAAGTTTTTGAAGAAATAAGTAAAAACCATCGGCGATGCAGGATCATTCTTGATCATTACAACGCGAGCTTTCAAACATCGGACTAAACAATGCAATATTTGACCGGCCAAAACATCAAATTGAATATTTATATATTTTATACATATTTTGAAGATACCACAATCGGAATGGAAAAAGTGCTATGAAAGTTAGTTCAAAAAGTGTATCGCTCATCGCGAAGAATATTATGAAAAACAATGAAACCATTCAATGATAAATATTTGTTTTTATTTATTATTCGGGATATATAAGTAGCAACCCTCGTATAACCATATAGAACAAACATAACTTTAAAGAAAGCGGTACAAAATGATGTAATCGTATATATCTTAAGGAAAGGAAAAATACATATTTAAGAAATTGTAGAGAAATCATTCATTAAAATTCTATTGAGCCCAGATTCATTTCCATTTCCGAAAAGAAAAAATTGTTTATCAATTTGCAACATCGAGATTCTTTTAAGGGTAACTGTGTGTAACTTTGTCTTTGAAAAAAATACTGATTATCTCCTGTGAGCAAGAAACTTAACCATTATTAAAACAACCATTTAAATCTTTATTGAATTATTTTCACACTAAATATGGAATTCTAACTTCATTTCTGAAAACAAACATGTGATTTAAAAATTAGTCAATAAATCAAAACGATAAAAAATGTAGCTGTCAAATTTGTACTAAGTTAGTTGTCAAAATACATTTTGTTGCGGAAGCTAATAGGAAGTTTAAAGCTATGTTATATATATTCTATATACTTTGATTTCCTTCATTTTACCGGTAAATTTAAACGTTTACATCACTCAAGTAAGATGTTAGCTTCAAGTGCAAGTTCGCAACTATAATATAACGTGGTTTGCCTGACGTTGACGACTGTTTTAGAACAGAACAGAAGCAAATTCTTCTAATTTAAATCTTAGTTTAAAGTTTAATTTTAAAAAAGAATAGAATATCCGCCAAACATGGATTATACACATGGCTATCTAAAAAGAAACTGAATTTCAATGTCAAGCTATATCGGTCAAACATAATATATATATATATATATATATATATATATATATATATATATATATATATATATATATATATATATATATATATATATTTATATATATATATATATATATATATATATATATATATATATATATATATATATATATATATATATATATATATATATATATATATATATATATATATATATATATATATATATATATATATATATATATATATATATATATATATATATATATATATATATTTATATATATTATATATATATATATATATATATATATATATATATATATATATATATATATATATATATATATATATATATCCCCTTTGTGGATCAGACCTTGACATGGTAAAGGAGTTTGAGTAGGGCAATGAAGCTTTGAGCTATGCCGCATGGAGTCTATGCTCCTGGGAGGGTCACCCCTGGCGGACAGGTCAAGGCAGAGGCTAACATGATCCAAAATCTGCCAACCCGCATTGGATCAAATTTTATGATGATGTGGTCCAGCTTTTATACAAGGAGAAATGTAGGTACAAAATTCTGATGGGTGATTTTAATGCCAGAATTAGAACAACAAGAACTGACGAAAATGCAACTGGTCCATATGGAACTGGTGAGTGAGACAATAGAGGTGACAGATCGGTTGATTTTGCTGAAGGACAAGAACTATATATTATGAATTCATTCTATAAGAAAAATATCAGCAGAAAATGTCCATGGAAAAGTCCATCTGGGCTTACAAGCAAAATTGACTACATCATGACCAACGATAAAACAATATTTACCAATTGTACTGTCCTTAACAATTTTAATGTTGGAAGTGACCACCGAATTGTACGAGCAAGGGTTCGGATTGACTGTCGAAAAGAGCGCGAAAGAATGGTAAGATGAAAGAAGGGCAAGGTGGATTCTGGAAAACTGCCGGAGAGAGGAAGCGATTTTGAGATTGCTTTGTCAAACCGGTTTGCTGCATTACAAGATTCAGAGGAGATGGAAATATCAGTTCAGTATGAAGAAATTGCCAACAATGTACTTCAAACAGCTGCTTCAATAGCACCAGAAGAAAAATGTCTCAAACAAACAAAAATCTCCAGTGAGACCATTGATTTAATGAAGAAACGGCGAGCAATGAGAAATGCAGGCAGTCCTTTTGGCAGGGTCGAGTACACTGAGCTCTGCAAAACTATAAGAAAACGTATCAGAGAGGACACGCGCCGATTCAATATGCAGCTAGTGCAAAAAACCCTGGAAGAAAACAAAGGAATTAACAAAGCTAAACAGAAGCTGAGAAACAAAAGAACGCAAATATATGCTTTAAAGCGTGAGGATGGCACAGTGTGCAGGACGCGTACCCAAATGTTAGAGATTGTCAGAAGGTTTTATTCCCAGTTATATGAAGATCAGAGCCAGCCAGGGACAGCAATACCTACGGAAGAACAATATATAATGCCAGATATCCTAGTGGAGGAAGTAACAAATGCTATAGAATTGATGAAGTACGGCAAGGCTCCAGGAAATGATAGTGTAACTGTCGAAATGCTAAAAGCTGGTGGTCGGACGTTACATAAAACACTGGCAAAATTATACTCAAAATGTCTCAAAGAACAAAAAGTACCGGACTTATGGAAAAATGCGGAAGTGATCCTTTTACATAAAAAAGGAGCACAGGAAGATTTAAAGAACTACCGTCCAATAAGCCTCCTATCAGTGATGTACAAAGTTTTCACTAAGATAATTTCTAAAAGAATATTAAAAAAACTGAATGACGCACAACCAAGAGAACAAGCAGGATTCAGAAGTGGATTCAGTACAATGGATCACATCCAGGTTGTACAGCAGGTCATAGAAAGGCACAACGAATACACCATGCCACTGTGCTTGGCTTTTATCGACTACGAAAAAGCATTTGATTCCATCTCAAAGCATGCGATAATGGATGCACTGCTTAGCCAAGGTGTAGAGAGAGCCTATGTAAACCTATTAGGATCGATATATGATGGAGCTACAGCCACAATTCACCTTGATGATCTTGAAGTGGGAATTAATATAGAACGAGGTGTACGGCAGGGTGACGCAATATCGCCTATTCTTATCTCGGCTGGCCTTGAAGAAGTATTCCGTAAACTGGATTGGGAACAGGATGGTGTAAAGATCAATGGTGCAAACTTAAACCATCTTAGATTTGCAGATGATATTATTCTCATTTCACAAGACCCAGAGGAGCTGCAAAGACGCATACAAGAACTGCAAAGGGCTGGCGAACCATTTGACTTGAAAATAAACCTGAAAAAGAGTCAGGTTATGTTCAATAACTTCGCTCAGGACAGAAGAATTTTAGTTCTAGGAAGGGATTTAGAGATTGTTGACAGCTTTATATATCTTGGGCAGAGGATTTCCATGGAGGGGAATACCGCCCGGGAGGTGGAACGGCGAGTTAAATGTGGCTGGCAGGCATTTGGTAGGCTCAACATAGTGTTTAAGAGCAGACTCCCACTTTGCCTGAAAAGAAAAGTATTCGATCAGTGCGTTCTACCCGTTATGACATACGGAAGTGAAACCTGGACACTCACATCGCAATCAATTCAAAAACTTCGGGTGGCACAGAGGGGAATGGAAAGATGTATGCTTGGCATTACCAGACGAGACAGAAAGTCCTGCCCATGGATCAGGGAACAAACAAAAGTCTGTGACATCATTGGAAGAGTAAAACAGTTGAAATGGAGATGGGCAGGCCATATAGCGAGGCGATGGGACGACAGATGGACCAAGGCAATCCTGGAGTGGATACCGCTTGATCGCAAACGTCCGCGAAGAAGACCGAAAGCACGATGGACTGATGATATCGTTAAGTATATTGGACCCGAGTGGCAGAGGAAAGCCCAGGACCGTGAAGGTTGGAAGCATGCTGAAGAGGCCTTCATCCTGCAGTGGATCGATGCGGGCTGATGATGATGATGATGATGATGATATATATATTAGCTGAATGTCTTTTGGTGGGCTGTTTCGCCTGTTGCAAAATTTCTAGCCCATCGATCGCAAATTCTAACAGATAAAGAACTCTACCAACAAGAAATAAATATTCTTAAAAATGACTTGGCAACTAACGGGCGCTCAATCTGACAAACAAACAACAAGTAGCGGAGAAAAAGACACACACACAAACAAAGCCTTTGTTCGATATATTTAAGGCACCATGGACAAAATGGGAAAACTTCTGAGGACACACGACTTGTGAGGAAACACATACGCATGGTCCTATGTGTCCAGCTTCCCTTCCATACATTTAGCACACCGTGTGCTATGTTTTCTACGCGCCGAGACAAATTTTGGTTTGTTTTATCATGTTGATGTGAGCTTAGTGTATTGTGCACTCATGATATGACAAGTGTGTAGCCAATATGTGGATGCCTCCTTTTGATATGTGAAAGAACAGCAAATGTGGAATCAAACATTGACATGGCCATGTCGGTCGATTTTTGGAACCCGCTTTATGTCTACCAAAGTATTCACATAATTTTTAAACTGTTATCGATCTCCATTTTTAAAACAGATTTTTACAATAAACATTCGTTGTTCTATTGTATTTAAAGTGGTGAAGATTCACAATGAGACATTTCAATTTTCACTTATTTTTGATCGAAAGAAAATATTGTCAGATTTACATTTCCTCTGGTTCCAGTTGCAATTTTCAGAATCAATATATGACGATTCGAAGGGGGAAAACAGGAAAAAATATTTAAGGAAATGAGACAACAGCTAACGTGCCGAGTAAATAAACAAACGTGCCGGAAATATGTTCAATGGGAGAGGATAAAGTGGTTAGCGGCGGATGGCAAATTCGATTTTCGAATCGTTTGGAGCACGTATAAAAGCTAAGGTAAACATACGCGCACTAAAATTGATGAAATTAGAAGTAACATGTGGTATTGGGTGACGTTCCTTCGGAAAAACATCGACATTTCATTCGATTTGGACCGAAATAGGATGATGCCAACTTCCTCCTGTACTAATTTAATTATTAATCCGTTTCAGTTATTTAAAGGGCAAAATCCGATAAAAAGAAACATATCAAACTAGATGTTTTTCTTTCCATAGATATAAACGAAAAAAAAAAATGCAAAAAGATACAATTTTTTTATTTGGTTATATTATCTATAAAAAAGAAAATATTGTCAATTATTTTGGGACATAGTGTCTTTTGCAAATCAAAAACTATAATATTTAATATAAAATATATCTTGATAATATGTTTCAATTATATGTTTAAATTTTATAGTAAGATAAATTTTAAGTAAGAAAAGTTAATATACAGGGTGCAAGGAAAATAATTTTAGATTTAACCAAACATACTTCACATCATTTGAAAGAAAAAAATTGCATAATTATTAAATCACGAAACGATAAGAATTATCATTTTAAGCAAATATTTGTAAAAGCATATTTGGTAAATAATACTTGTTTTATTATTTAACGAATAAGCTACAAATAAACTAATAAACATTATTATTAAACAATTTTATGTTTATTATTAATATAATAATTCATTAATTATCAAAACAATTTTTTGAAAATTTAAAATCAGCCATACATCAGCTAAAACAATGGAAGTGGAAGTAGCACTGACTAATTGAGATGATTCCCATGTTGATTAACAAAAATTATTTTAGTGTTTATGTATTTAAATTTTATTTAAAACTAAAATTATATTCTCTACGCAAATATAATGATATGCTTCTTATTTATAGGGAAAAATGTATCAGGATTTAGCGTGTTCACGTAAGTAGGTTAAAATATCCTGGCAGGCTTTCACAGACTCAAACGATGGACATTTTGAATATTTAATTTAATATATCAATTAACCATCTTTTTCTTAATGTGACATGAATCATTTAAAACGTGTTGCGATGTGAAAAATTAGTGTTAGTAGTTTCAACTTTAAAACTAAATGTAATTGATGTGTAAGTTTTTTTTTTGTAAAAAATAAATCAAATTTATGCCGAAACGTATGGAATAAATAGCTGGAAAAATATTATGAAAAAGTGAATTTTCCTAACAGTTGGCGATGTAGCCAATTGTAAGGAAAATAAAATAGTGTTTTGTACTGAAATGATTACATTTTGGATACATGTTTTAAGGATTTTTTTATATATTATTTTTATATATTATTTAAATTCAGTATGAGTGAACCATTCAGATCTACATGATTATTTGACAAAATACCCAAATTGTTGTTTAATTTATTTCCAACCACTTTACGAGTGAATGAAATAATAGAAAAAGATCTTCACGTTTAATCAACATAGACTTTTGGACAAGAAGAGCACTCAATTAAAAAACTCCCAATTTATAAAGTTTTTCGCTTGACTTTTATTACTTTTAATAAGATGTTCCAGATAATTGTTTTTTTTAAAGGCAGTTTTTATTGTTTGCCTTTGATAAAAACACGATTACTTTTCCTGTATATATAAGTGTTTCGCACTCGTTATTTTTTAAATTATTGGCGGGATATGTTAAATTCATACTTTTATTATCGCATTTTTTATTCATTATTTTATTTATAATATTTGGGTCATATCCGTTGTTCGCTGGCAATAATGGCATTAGGATGCTTAGGAGTTTATGTATAAATAAGGAGTTTATGTTTATGTATAAAAGTGCGGCCATCTTTTGTGGATAAGGGTGATATGATTTGTTATGTATTATTGTATCTGCATGAGATGGTTTATCAGGAATTACAAGCCTATATCTATTTTCTTTTCTTGTAATTGGGGTTTTGAGATAAAAAAAATATTTTGTCATAAATGGAAAGATCATACATAAGTTTTATATATAAACTATTTTATTTTTTCCTTATGATTAAAAAGTTATATCAAATTGAAAATAAATTTTTAAACCTAGTACCTAGTATGACACGCCGACAGCTCCCGGAAAAAACCCGAGTATGTGTGACGTCACAATGTTTATTTCTCCTCAACATTATAGACAGCTGATACGGGTGCTTTAGTTTTTAATCAACTTATTCTTGTTATCATCAGTGTATTGATAAATGTATTGAAAATGTCAAATCGAATTAGTCATCGTACACTGTATCGTACCATTTTGTCCGAATACTACAAAAATAACTTCCGAAAAAATGTTTTCAAATGTGCCACAAGATCTAAACGTCAAAATCAAAAGTTTCAAGCAGCACGCCGTATTAATCCTAAAACGACATCAAATTTTTACAACCACCTGTCATCAAATATATACAAAAGATTAGTATTTATAACATCATATGAATTTTTTATGTTTGAGTATTTATTACCTACTGAAGGTACACAATTGTTAAGGTAACTGTATAAGTTTTACTCAGAATTTTATGTTCTCGACATACACGTCCTTTCACGTGTGAATTAAATTAGTAACCAACAAAATTTTTGTGCACTAAACTTCAATAATTTTGACACTATATACATAGGTAAAAGCCGTCGATAGTACTTACGTGAAAACACTTTAACATAATGGTGTCTCAAACATGCCAGCCAATCTTTGTGCTTTGATTGCCACGTGATTTTATTTTAAATTTTAATTCATTTATAATTAATTGCAAACAATTTTTTAAAGGTTTTTCGCGCCGATTATCGACATTCTATTATTTTGTTTTTCGTCAACTGTAAATTTAATTATATTGTGTAGAACATTTATATTTATAAGTTAAAAAATGCTTTAGTTGTGTATTGAAATATTGTTGTCATATTGAAATATAGTCCCTTTTAGATCATACCCCATTATTAAACTGTCATTACATTGCTTTTTAACTTTTTGATGCGCGTTTCGCTTACTATGTGAGCATCATCAGGGGATGATTCAATCTAATTTTAAATCTAAACTATGTTCAGTTTTTATGAACTATTATATTTAGAATGACATTGAATCACCTTCTGATGCTAACATAGTTAGCGAAATGTGGGAAGTTTAACAAGTACAATTGGATATCTAGTTGTAAATTTTTCAACGGAAAGGGTGTTGAACAGTAACAACAGTATCGTTAGCCCCAAAAAAGCTGCACCAGGTCAAAAACGTTATGCTCCACGTTCCATTGCACAATGATTACTAAAGTCCAATCCTCTGAATTATACATAGGCGGTATGTTGTAGTCACTGACCACCCTCTTCCCAACTAACAAAGAATATCTCGAGTTCGACCATCAATTCAATTAAGTAATACAGATTTTTTTTTCAAATAAATGTTTATTTCATCTTTATATCAAAGTTAGAGTGAGTTAGATGGCAGTAATATATATATATATATATATATATATATATATATATATATATATATATATATATATATATATATATATATATAATATTAGATTTCTTTGAACTGCGTCCAATGAGACAACAGTAGTTGAGTGTCAAGTACACTCAACCGCTGGGTTCCACAATCTCATGTGAAACACAAAGCAACCTGCTTGACTGCTGTTGTCTCATTGGACGCTGTACAAAGAAATCTAACATTACATATATACGCCATCCGACGGGATGTCGGCGAGAGAGTATAGCTTGCTGACTGTGGATGGGAGAATGAAATTTTGGCGAAACGTCATGACTCTTCACAATTATTAGATGTAACAAATATATATATATATATATATATATATATATATATATATATATATATATATATATATATATATATATATATATATATATATATATAGTTGGGAGTTTAGTGAGGAGTTGCAAAGACGCATACAAGAACTGCAAAGGGCTGGCGAACCATTTGGCTTGAAAATAAACCTGAAAAAGAGTCAGGTTATGTTCAATAACTTCGCTCAGGACAGAAGAATTTCAGTTCTAGGAAGGGATTTAGAGATTGTGGACAGCTTTATATATCTTGGGCAGAGGATTTCCATGGAGGGGAATACCGCCCGGGAGGTGAAACGGCGTGTTAAATGTGGCTGGCAGGCATTTGGTAGGCTCAACATAGTGTTTAAGAGCAGACTCCCACTTTGCCTGAAAAGAAAAGTATTCGATCACTGCGTTCTACCCGTTATGACATACGGAAGTGAAACCTGGACACTCACATCGCAATCAATTCAAAAACTTCGGGTGGCACAGAGGGGAATCGAAAGATGTATGCTTGGCATTACAAGACGAGACAGAAAGTCCTGCGCATGGATCAGGGAACAAACAAAAGTCTGTGACATCATTGGAAGAGTAAAACAGTTGAAATGGAGATGGGCAGGCCATATAGCGAGGCGATGGGACGACAGATGGACCAAAGCAATCCTGGAGTGGATACCGCTTGATCGCAAACGTCCGCGAAGAAGACCGAAAGCACGATGGATTGATGACATCGTTAGGTATATTGGACCCGAGTGGCAGAGGAAAGCCCAGGACCGTGAAGGTTGGAAGCATGCTGAAGAGGCCTTCATCCTGCAATGGATTGATGCGGGCTGATGATGATGATGATGATGATGATATATATATATATATATATATATATATATATATATATATATATATATATATATATATATATATGTTTCACCTCCTTACCTCCAGTTACTACGTTTAGTAGTTTAACTTGTAACCACCTTGTAACATATCAATTTAAAGTTCTTAAAAATCCTAATTAAACTGCGTTTACAAAACAGAAATCGGTTGATCCGTTCTCGTAATAAAAATTGATAAAATAGGAAAAATAAATTTTAAAAAATATTTAACGGGATCGCAAAATTGTGTTTACAATGTTGGTTTTAATGTTTTTTTACGTACACCAGTTTAGTTTTTCAAGACCTTTAAAATGATATGTTACAAGATAGGGTACTACACATTTTTAGGTACAGGTGGCTGGAACTAAGGAGGTGAAACAGAATATAACGGACATTGGTTTTGAACTTCCACCTCGATATCAAAGTTGACATGCTTATTATCTAGAGCTAATTTACATTGCTAAAGTAAATAACGGGGGTGGCTACTTTTGAAATGAAAGCCTATATACTTGCTCACACATCCTATTAATTTGAAGAGCCTGTTGAAAAACTGTAAATAAAACGTTGAATTAACAGTGTGGCCTCGACAAAAACAAACTGTTATGTACCATTATACTACTAATTAGGATTCTGAGTAAACAGCTCTAAACTTGAAATTAAGGCAACTAACTTTATAGTTTGGATATCTGGAATAGATTAGCGTGGTACGTAGAGCACGTAGAAAATAGACGCGGCCGGCTCCAAATTAATAATCTGGCAAGGCCCGGGCCACATTAGTAAAAACAATTTATCCAGTCTAGAGCGGCACTGGTATAGCAGAAAAACCGCTTCCCGCCCTATATATCTACGTTATTCCTCTTGACCTATCACCTTGCACACATTAAACTTCTTTATCTGCTCCGAACCAGATTCCCGACCATTTTGCTTCTTAATAACATAAATTACCGCGGTAATTTAACTGAGTAGGGCACATTGTTTTGTCGACCATCCAGTGCTTAGTGCCGCCATTTATTACTCGTTTAACTTAGTCGCGGATTTTCGGGCATTTTTGTTATTTTCACATTTGATTCTGATGGTTGTGGACCTGCATACATATTATTGTATTGTACTATTGTTGACCTGTATACATCATCATTGAAAAAAATGCAATATTAAATTAATGAACAGTTTTACTTATATTTTACTATTAATTACGTTTTGAAGCAGTAAAAAAGACCTGTTTTAAAGATACTCAGTCTGTCCAAGGGAATATTGTACTGTTATAGTAAGTTTACGAGGTCTGTCAATAAAATAATGAAGCTGGTGGCGTAGTGTTCAAGCTGACAATACTGTTGGCTTTCTCTTTGGAGAGGAGACAGGCTAACATCTGGTGCATCTTTAATATGAGTTTGAACTTGGTGGCCCGAAACAATTCTTTTCGCAAACAAGATTTTTCTGGAACGCGCTTTCAAGTTTTGTTTGAGATTCGGGTGTAGTGCTAGAGAAACTTTTGCAAAACTTCAGCAGATCTATAGAAATAGAATTTTGGTCCAGAGGAAAGGAAAAAAAGGATTTACGGTTAGAGGCGCATCAGCATTTAACTGGCTACCGACAAATCCAGGCCAGCACACCCCTTATGTTTCTACCCATAAGTCTATCAGGAAGCCTACCAACTGACGAGTGACCAACGTAGAACACTTCTCAGAAGGCATCCGGCCTTACCCAGCCTTTAACTGTCGTGACTGAGACAATTACATTCATTTAGGTGTGAATATGTGTAAGCGTGTGTGTGTATATGTGAGTGTATATAAGTGTGTGTATAGGGTAGGAAGTAAGACGGACAGGAGAATTAAAGAGAAACACCCGTTCGAGAGCTGGAATCGAACCAGCTACCTTTGAATTGCCAGAGGCTTGGTCCAGAGGCTCGGATTTTTAGAGGGTTTAAGGAACTCTCAGAAGACCGAGACGAAATCTGATAAGCAGTGGCGAGTCAAATTGAACTCCTTCCCGATCATTCTGATCGTTAACCGACATTCAGAACTCACAAGATTTCAGATTTTATCGTTTCTTGCAGTTAAGGAGGTACGAATCAATCTTACGGAAAAAACGAGTGTCCAAGTCTAAGACTTGAAATTCGGAAATTATGACAAAGGATATGTAATTGAATTATGTTCAAAATTTGAGAATTCATATTCACCGTCTAGTTTTTTAGAAAAATGATATTTTCAACCGTTTTTAAACACCTTATGGTAGAATGATTTTCGCCAGGGATTTTTCTATTTTTTTACTACTAATTTTCCAACTTTATAGAATAAAAATATCACATGATAACGTTTAATATTTGCACAATGTTGTACATAAATAACATTGGTTTACTGATATAAAAACATCAGGGAGTGTTACAGATGCAAAATGATCTGGCAGTCTAAAAATATTCTAATGACTGAGAAATTGACATAATTGTAGAAATGGCAGTGAACTCTACTTATTCTACAACCCAAGTTCCATCTACTTGTGAAGTCAAAAGACGATGCACCCTGTGAATTAAAAATGGTGCATCAGCTTTCGGACGACAACTTCGATCGAAGACTGCAATTCTATGAAAATTTCATCATTAGAATTGATCAAGATTATTTAAAAACAATTTGTTTGTGACGAAAGTATTTTCTATCTCAATGGAAATGTGAACACTCAAAATATAAGGCACTGGAGTGATACAAATCCTCACGTGTTTACTGAGAAACACACAGTTCCCAGAAAAAGTAAATGTTTGGGCAGGTATTCTGGGAAACCACAACCTGGCAGTTTAACCAGTAAAGAAAGCTTACCTGGAGATGTTAGAGACCGCGATTAAGCCGCTAATTCTCGAAATTCTAGAAGCCAATCCAGATGACGTCGCTAACTTTGAAATCACGTTCTGACAAGACGGAGCTCCTCTACACTATGCAGTAAGACATTATTTGAATCAGGAATATCGTGGTAGATGGATTGAACGACGAGATTTCTTTAGAGTGGCCGGCTCAGTCACCAGATCTTACACCTTTTATTTTTTTAAAAGATAATGTATATATATATATATATATATATATATATATATATATATATATATATATATATATATATATATATATATATATATTGTTGAAGTTGAAGTTTGAAGTTTGAATTACATCCAAATTTGAATTAAAAATTATTTTGTTCACTTAATATACCATTATTTCATTAATTCTTCCTGTTAAAAATGCTAAAATATAGTATATATCCATATCTGAAATTCTGGAGCTGCTACGAAAAAAAACTGGAAAATTTTTGGAATCATTACATTAAATATATCCACAATTAGATTTTCTTTTTTCGGCACCTTGATTAAGAATTTGTTGTCAATACACATCCATACCGTAAGCGATATAGATATTTGTATTTTGTTTATGAATTTGTCTTGAGTGGCTTGAGTGTGTTTTTAGGACAAGAGTGCAGCAATCTCACAAAAAATCGCCCCTCAATCACACCAGCAACTAGACTGAGTAAGACTGGATGCCTTTTGAACTTGATGGCCGTTTGAGGCTGATGATAGTTGATGGTCCTGGTTTAGAGCTCACTTTAAGTCGTAGGACTTGTCGCAAAATAATTTGCCTCTGCGGATACGCCAATAATTGTCAAATCTACTTTATTGATATTGTTTAATGTGTAATGGCGAAGGTGCAAGGCGAACAAATATCTGAAACATTTTGTTGAAATAAGGAAATATATTGGCAAAAAGAGAACAACATTTTGGCCATACGATAAGGCAAGCGTTACTTGGCTAATGAGCGGATGATAAAGTGGCGGAGGATGACGTTTGCGTTGGCTGCTTGTTGCTGCTTGTTGCTGCTGGTACATATGTCAAGTCCCAATCCACACATTTATGTTGACGTGGGTTCAGATTCTTGTGAATTGATGATATGACAAGTGTATAGGCAATGTGTGGATGCCCACTTGTGATGTGTGAAAGAACATCCAACGTTGGGTCAAACTCACCATGTAGGCCAATATGTGACGGCGGCTTAACGCAAATGCGATCAATGAAAACATGTTTAACTTGAATAACTATTTAATTGAATAACTAATTTAATTCGGCAAAATAACGAACGTATTAATATGAAAACTGGACTGAAGAGATTTTCAAGATACAAAAATTAATAAATTAATATTTTAAAATTTTTAATGGATTTTAGACGAGTAAAAATGTAAAACAAATTTTTAGTTTAATAGACAAGAGGTAAATTAACAAGAGCAGAACATAAACAAACAATATTTTATTACATTGTGGACTTTTCACCAACTTTTGTTAAATCAAAAATGTTTTTAAATGAATCATACAACTGTTTTATTGTTTGTGGTGGAATTTCATCCCATAAAGCCTGAATAATAATTTTTGAATTCTCCATATTTGTAAATTGTCTTGATTCGCTATACACAGGTCTTGAAAGCATTTTCCAAAAAGTTTCAATGATATATAATATTAAATGGAGAGACAGTAATTCGGAAATATTATTTTACTCGAAACAGTCAGTTATAATTTTTACCGAATAAATAGGAGCCTTACGTTATTGAAACACCAATACTCGTCGAAATTATGACACTTCCTAATTCCATTTGCGATCTCGATATATATTTTTTCATGAGATCATGAAAATAAAGGGAAAAATCATTAGATCCATCTAAATTGATTTTTTTCGTCACAAAAATGATTTCTTTCCACTGCTCAGTCCATGACATGACCTCTTCGTCGAAGCTATTGGAGTTAATTTGTGGCGAATATTAAATGGTGGTTTTCTTTTCAATTTTTTTCTTACACTATGTTCAGACATTTTTAATAATATTTGGGCATTCCTAATTCTTGTCTGCATTTCAGCTTCCTCAGCAATTGAGCTTGTGGTCTTAAAGAAATTAGATGCACTTCTCAGAATGAGTCTTTTTTCTCTTTCTGTCAGAGCAGGTGACCTCTCAGTTGAACGACAAGTTCCGTATGTCTGGTCGAACCGAATCAACTTGGCAACTGATGAAAAAGTTAGCTTTACTCGGTGTTTTATGTTCGTACAACTCATTCCGTCTGTAAAAAAAACGATCACAATTTTTTTCTATATAAATGCATAAGTATAAACTAACGATTAACTGAACTAAACTGATAAATTATGTTAAAATCATCTAATGGTTCTATAAGAAAACTAAAATATAAATTATAAAATTATTTATATTATTAAATTAATTAATTATTAAATTATAAATTATAAAATTATTTTTCTAACATTCTCACGCTGAAAAAAGTAAACATTTACTAATAATTACAATATATTTTGATCAAGGTCAATTAAACTTTTCCCTTTTTCCAATATTATAATTTCTATTATACCACGTTCGAGGCTTTCGATGAGAAATCAGA
Organism: Cosmopolites sordidus; assembly: GCA_031761425.1. Classification (NCBI taxonomy): domain Eukaryota; kingdom Metazoa; phylum Arthropoda; class Insecta; order Coleoptera; family Curculionidae; genus Cosmopolites; species Cosmopolites sordidus. The sequence continues at coordinate 87,002 of JARFXV010001124.1, read as the reverse complement.
TCTAATTATTTTTTTGATAATTCCTTCTTTAGTAAAGGTGTTTAGCATTTCGTTATTCCGATCTGGTATATGATCTTAAGTGTTTTCGACAAAAATTAACAGAACTTTCGATAAAAATGTATAGGTCTCTCAAGACAAAAATTGATGGATTTTGGTCTCTCAATACAACTACCTGGATTTTTTATGGGTGAAGTTTCAAATCTTGATGCAAGCTTTGTTGTATACTCCTCTATAAATGACGCAAAGAACGATGGTGATACGCCAATAGCGGCTTGGACTCTACAGTTCTTCTCACAAAGGGCATTAAGCGTTTGGTATAACTATAGGGTGATGAATGTAGAGTATCACTCCAGCAAATGATCTTGAATCTTAAATCTTCAGTTTATTTGTTTATGTGATCTTAAGTCTAAACTTATCTGAGACCTGTCAGGTCTCTTTCAGAGTACTTGATACTTAAACGATGTATGAGCTCTTTGATGGATTCCAGATAGATATCGTGTTGAATCACCTCGTTGGGTACATTCAGATGCTCGACTATAGCACGCAACACTTTGTTTTGGAACTTGGCGAGATTAGAGTTACTGGTAGTATGCCACAGCTGAATTTCATAAGTGTATATATGCTTAAGAATAGACTTGTATAGTAATATCTTGTTATTCAAGGATAATTTTGATTTACTGCCAATAAGCCAGTACATTTGGCTTAATCTAAGACGAAGTTGTTTGCGTTTGGTGAATATATGTTTTTTTCCACGTCAGGCGTCGATCCAAATGCATGCCGAGATATTTAACATCCTCTGCTTGCGGAAGTTGGCAGTTGTTGATCTTCACTGGTGGGCATTTTTACGTGCGTTGATTTTGTTTCCTTGATCCTAATGCGCCATGCTTTTAAACATTGCCGAATGTTATTTAAATTTGTTTGAATGTTTCTTGATGCTGATATTGGATCATTGTGGGATGTAAAGATCGCCGTCTTAGTATGTACGATTGCCGTCGTCAGTGAATGTTGCAGTTGTGGTTCTTGTTGTAGGTAGGCCAGCTATATACGAGAGGTATAATAATGGGCCAAGAATGCCATCTTGTGAGTGTATTCACTACTCTGTTTAACCATAAAGTGTCTATCTCTCAGATAAGATTTCAATAGTTGAAAGTGGGCGTGAGAAAGAAGCTTCTTTAGCCTGAAACCTTTTGGCTTACTTTGTCAAAAGCTAGAGATATATCAAGGAAAGCAGCTGAACAATATCTTGTAGCATTTAAGTCTTTGTTTATTTGGTTGACCAGCCTATGCACTAGCTCTATTGTTTCGTGCTTGTTACGAAATCCAAACTGATGTTCTGGGATCTCTATACCTAAAGCCTTCTTTTTCAGTGCAGAACTAGTTTCTTCAAGGTTTTTAACTCATGTATTGATAACATGAACAAATGTTACCGGATCATTATGGTTAATACTGAATAAAATCATTATTTGTTGTATATAGATTCTTTGATTCATGGAAGATAATAAAGGGAGACGCACGGGAAATTTGGTAATGGAAATTATCCGTTTCTCCGCGGTAAGCTTGTGTAGTGATAAAAAAAGATCGAAATATATGATGTATTTCATTTGGTTAACGACAACAGTTAATTAGTTCATATACTTTAATGTCTGGAATGGAAAACAACGCGATATACCATTTTATATCGATCTCAAAGCAGCAATTGAGATATTGCTTAAAATTTTAAATTAGAAAATAATGATTAGACGAAAGCGAATGAATGAATTTAGAGCAGATTTTTTTTGTCTCCTTTAACTATTTCCGAACCTTGTCCAAATTATAAAACTTAAAATTTAAATTAGATCCATAAATTTATGGAAATGAACAAAAAAAAACTCTAACGACTTTTTTATTATGAATAGAGTTCCTCTAATCAATATTTTCCGGCGACGAATCTTATTACATTTTAAATTTAATTTATTAGTGTAAGCCCGGAAATGAAGTTTTCTTTGTAGGAAACGGGATTTTCCTGGTGCATTATGGGTAAATGACGAATACAGTAGACTTATAATAAATTTAGTTATGACAGAATATACTATGTAACAAAAAATATTACACTCTGTAAAACCAGACTTGTAATTCTGTAATCTTGACCACTAGATTTCATTGACTGCAAAACCTAATTATATCAGAATTTTTTCCGTTATATGGTTATTTTAAATCATTATTTTCAGCTTCAAAATGAGAAATAATATATCAAAAACAACGCGGAGGAAAAGAACACGAAGTACAGTTAGAGGCGTTTGTTGTTGTTAGCCTTCCTTTGCACCCATACTGATTTCATTCTTTCACTATGAGCTTTTTTTTCCTTTCGTCAGACAAAGTTGTTCCGGTCTCCCTACATTTTTCTCTCTAGCCAACCTCCCAAACGTTAACCTTGTGTCTAAAACAGTTTCTATCCTAAATTTCACCTTGTGTATTATTTGCTGAACTTAGGTCCTCTTTAATTGCAGCAATCCATTTAATTGTTTCCATTTTACTTCTACTCCTATTTTCATAAAATTCAACTATTTGTATAGATAGCCTACTCGGATTCATCCGTTTTATGTGTCATAAAAACTTAAGTTTTCTTTTTCTCTTATTGCTATGTATATTTGTGTATTGTTTGATTTCTTGGTTTTCTCAAAGTCGGTATGATGTGCTATTTATTTGTTTGGAGCCTAAGATTTTTCTTATGATTTTTGTCTCTTTCTTTTCAATCTCCTCGATGTCTTTCTTTCTATTTAAAATGAGCGTTTCTGCGCCCTATAGACATTCTGGCTTAATAACTGTGTTGTAATATCTCAGTTTTGTGTTTTTAGATATGCATTTTTTGTTGTAAATATTTGGTGTAAGTCTCAATGCAGTTTCCATTTTTTGACATCTACCCTTATTGACCGCTTTTTCCAATTCGTTTTCTATGATTATTTCATCCAAATATTTAAATTGAGAGACTCGTCTGATGTTACCATATTTTGTTTTTAGAAATGGTGCTCATAGTCTGTTGCAGGTCATGTATTGTGTCTTTTCTAAGGAAATTTGGAGTCCTACCTTTTCTGCTGTTTCTTTTAGGATTTCAATCTGTTTTTGTGCCGTTAATGAGCTTGAGCTAAAATTGCTAGATGATCAGCAAACGCCAGACAATCTATTTTGATGTTCTCCCAAGTTTAATGGGCTTGTCAATATTTCGGGCCGAGTTTTTTACACGCCACTCCTGTATTACTTTTTGTAGAACACAGTTAAATAAGAGTGGCGAGAGCCCATCCCCTTGTCTCACTTCAGTGTTAATTTCGAAATGTCACCCGTGAATTTAACTTTTAACCTTGTGTTGCTTTAATAATTGCCAACGTTATCAGATCTAGTCCTTGTTCTTTCAAGATTTGGAATAAAGATTCGCGGTCACTAAAATCATATGCTTTTTTGAAATCCAAATGTACAGACGAGATTTTTATTGTATAGTTTTTGATGTCTTAGGATCAACTTTAGATTCAGGATCTGTTCCTGTTGAAAACCTGCTTGATATTCACCAATTTTAGGTTCTAATTGTCTCTGTGCTCTGTCTATATGTGTGACTCTGTGCTATGTCTACGTTCTATATCTTTTCTTATGCAGTGGATGGATTAGAGCATCTTTACAATCTTTCGGAATCCGTTCGGTTCTCCGAACTTCTTATATATATATATATATATATATATATATATATATATATATATATATATATATATATATATATATATATACATATATATAAATGCAACTCCGCGAGTTGCATTGAAATTGCAACCAGCCATCAATATGGCCATTTGACTTGGTCTGGCTCAATTCGTTTCTATTCAGCTGTCTCCTTGCGTTAGACTCGAGCCCAGCTGATGGCTATGAGGGTAGAAACTGGTACTGGGAGTCCTATATATATATATATATATATATATATATATATATATATATATATATATATATATATATATATATATATATATATATATATATATATATATACATTGCGGAGGCGGAAAAATCATTCATAAGACAGTCACCTGTTGTAGGGTAGTGTCGGATTCTTACCGACTAAAAAAAAACCCTCCATTTCTTCATAACTCATCCCATACTTGAATCCGCTTCTGCATTGCCTCATTGTGAGAGCTGTCTACGCACTTGTTTTGCGTTGTTCGTTGTTTCTCTTTGCTCTGGCTTATTTGCTTAATAACGTTGTATATGATATTCCAAGCTTCTTCTTCACCATTAAGGTTCTTCATCATGTTCTCCAAAGTGAATAACTCTCCCGCCCTTGAAACAAAATGTTCTTACCAGTTCCCATCGCCGGCAAACGAAGAGGGTATGCTCCACGTCATCTATCGCCTCAAAGTACAGACATTGGCTAGATTCTGATCGTATCTGCTCGTAGAGCGTAGAGAGAGAGTTAAAGTAAATAATAACAGAGGAAATCCATGCGAGTGATTGAAAATGTCAGTTCCAGACTAAATGAGTGTAAAGTAGCGGATGGTGCGCATTTATAGATGGTTGTTTTTCGTAAATAAAAATTCATCTACTCGTAGAGTGTAGAGAAAGAGTTAAAGTAAATAATAACAGAGGAAATCCATGCGAGTGATTGAAAATTTCAGTTCCAGACTAAATGAGTGTGAAGTAGCGGATGATGCGCATTTACAGATGGTTGTTTTTCGTAAATAAAAATTCAAAAACTCTGTAATTTAATATCAATTAAATAAGTTTGAATTAATTCTGATGCTTTATTTATGAAAGTATCATTAAGTATAAAAAACGAAAAACATTCTGAGACAGCCTTTATTACAAATGCTGTTCAACTCGTCCCATGGCTCCGGCAGAATTTCTAAGTTATGGAAAACGGCTAATATTGTACTAATATGATACTAATATTTAACAAAAAATTTAATAAAGAAATTTAACTTTCGCATTGGATCGGTATACCGCTATCACTCCACGAATTATAGTCCGGGAAGTTGTATACTTGCGAAACAGGTCATAACCTAGTAACTATCATAATAACTTTATATGTAGCCCGCTGTGTAAAATCTTATCCCCCAGCAAGATAATACCAGATACAACCCGTCAAACAGTACAGTTTTTTTACCATAATTATAACCCACCGATTCTCGAGATTTATCTTAATATCCAAATTTATATCATGTCCTATGAGATAGCATTAATAAACTACTGAGCGACATCTTCAGCTGCAAGCAAATATTTTGCATCAAATTAAAAAAATGTTTTAAAGTCTTTTTCATTACTTAATTCTGCCATCGTACATGGAAATTACTGCAATTATACATTAATTCAGTAAGATATATTGGGTTGCCTGGAAATATTTTCCATTAGTTGTTACATTAACGCTTGTAAACAAAAATATGGGTTGGATTAGGAATATTTATTTATATGTTATTAATTTATGTGGTATTTACAAAATCCACGTTCAGATTTGTTTTAATTTGCCTTGTGTTAGTTAAATTGACACAAATTGAAAATGTTGGTGGGTAACTTGCTTTTACTTCACCTCTTGTGTTATAGTATTATGTTATAGTACCTCACTGTGATTTTTTTCAATTTGTTTATTAAACCGAAAAAAAGTTATGAATTTTTCAAAAAACCTGTTTTTTTTTGAAGAAGAAAAACAGCATTCTTTTTTTTCAAAAAAAACAGACCAAATAAGACGTTTTGGGAATTTTTATAGAAAATTAATTCAAATATTTTTTTGTAATGTTTTTGAAAAGTCCGTTCAAAAACAAATAACTAAAAAAAAGGCTTATTTGGTCCATTTTTGGACGATTTATAACTATTAAAAAAAGCCAAATCAAAAGGGGTCGAATTGGCATTGAATGCCCCGTATATATATATATATATATATATATATATATATATATATATATATATATATATATATATATATATATATATATATATATATATATATATAATTGTCCCCTCTTTTATATTGCCACCATTTTTTTTTATTTGTTATATTTTTCCCACAGCCACAGGTTCTCTTGGACGTCTTCGTATCTCTTTAACTGTTGCTCTTGTTTCCCATATCTGCTTGAAGTTCCCTTTGCAAGATCAATGTGGAGAGGGCATTGGACATGGTTATTGTGGGCCTGGCGGACTTGGAAAGGTTACTATGGGGGCCTACAGTTGCTCATATTGACAGAAGAGTTTCAGTGCTGGAGCGTTTGTTGAGGAATGTCACGGAGGAGACTGTGCCAAAAAGGAAGATTTTTCCTATCAAGCCGATATGGTGTACAGAACGTCTTGACGAACTGAGGCGTGCCGGGCTTAGACAGAGAAGAGCGTACCAAAACTCCGTTGATATGATTGAAAGAACTAGACTTAAAGATATATATATATATATATATATATATATATATATATATATATATATATATATATATATATATATATATATATATATATATATATATATATGAATACGGCTTCTAAGCTCAGAAAGGAAATAGCCAGGGCCAAGTCGGACTCTTGGAGCACATTTGTTAACGATCAACTAAGGGAGGACCCGTGGAGCATCCCATATAAGATAGCATCTGGAAAATTTAAGGGTACCAGGAACATCATCAACAATATTAGAGCAGATCCTGATAATGATGGCACTTTCGACTTTAATCAGACAGCGGAGGCCATAGTAAATGAATTCATCATTAATGATAGCTTAGCGGAGGATACGCCTGAGTTGGCATTAATCAGAATGACCGCTCTCGATTATGAGTGTCCTGGAACTGAGGCCCCCTCGGTGTCCAGAGAGGAGATCGAAGAATACTTGCTCGGATTGAACATCAGAAAAGCTCCGGGTCCGGATGGCATCCCGGGCATTGTGCTGCGGACGGTGGCGGTTGCTATTTCTGATATGTTAGTCGGATTTTTAGCGACTGCTTGCTGCTTGCGCACTTCCCGAGAATATGGAAGGAGGGGCTTCTCATCACCATCCCCAAACAAGGAAAGAGTCCGGACAGCCTGGGAGCTATAAGAGCGATCACGCTTCTACCTATTCTGGGTAAAGCATTGGAACATTTTTTGAGACTGCGGCTTCTCGCGACGACCGGCGAGGAGGAGTTCCATCACCGAAGTCAGTACGGCTTTGTTAGAGGAAAGGCCACTAAATAAGCAATCAGCAGGCTTGTTGAGACTGTTGGGCGCAGTCAGTACAGATACACTGCAAGCATTTTCCTGGATATCAGAGGGGCTTTTAACAACGTATGGTGGCCTGCTGTCCTTTCAAGCTTAAGAACCCGTCCTGTCAGTTATTTCGTATAGTTGCGTCGTATCTCTCGGACAGATCCGTTAGATTAGACTTGGGGCCAGACGCGGCTCATAAAGTTTTGCAGAGAGGCTGTCCGCAGGGCTCTAAGCTGGGTCCGATGATCTGGAACTTGGTCGTGGATCAACTGTTGTACATCTTTGACAATCAGCCTGAATTTGAGATTATTGCCTATGCAGACGACCTGGCAATTGTGGTGGGGGGCAATAGTCGCCCTGCCCTTGAAGTTAAATTGAATGAGGCGCTGAATTTGGTCCACGAATGGGCGTGCTCGAGTAAATTGGAAATAACCGCCAATAAGTCAACATATCTGGTTTTCGGCAGGAAATTGACAAGAAACCCTACTGTCAGAATTGGACCGAACAAAATTGGAAGGTCATCAAAGTTTAAATATCTTGGTGTTTTGGTTGATGACAAGCTGTGTTTTACAGCTCACATCACATATTCCTGTGAGAAGGCTAAGAGACTGTTCCAGATGCTGAGGAGATCCTTGAGTAGAGTTTATGAAACACCTACGGACTCTCTGCGAACTATTTTCCTTGGGGCGGTTATGCCGGTCCTGACATATGGTTCCGATGTTTTTGTAGATAAGTTGTTGCACGTCAGAAATCGAGCCAAACTACAATCGGTGAGGGGGATGGTGTCCCAAACTATTATCGGGGCATACGTTTCCACTTCCACGGCTGCTGCTTCGACCCTGGCTGGGATTCCTCCGATCGAGGAGCTTATTTATGAGGCCTTGGACCTCCGGGCACATCTGTCTGGCAGACAGCTGGACAGACATGGTCTTTTGATACCTGGTGAGCCTCGGCTCAACAGGAAAACAATTAAAGCTGCTCTCAGGAACAGGACCATTACTAGATGGCAGGCCGAATGGGAAGAAGAAGAAACCGGGAGGTTGACTTTTGGCTTTGTGCCGAACGTGTCGGACTGGCTTGAAGCCCATTTTCGATTCAACAGAAAACTGACTCAGGTGTTGACCGTGTCAGTTCCTGAAACACTTGAAGAGAATTGGCAGGATTGATGATGCGTGCTGCGCAGCATGCGCAAATGGAGCAGTAGATGACCCAATACATATAATATTAAATTGTAGCGCTTTCGACGTGCCGATACTCGCCATAGCTGAGGTCCTTGGTCCGTACTGGCCAGCAACACCCGATAGAATACTGCGGACACTGATGGAAGGGAAGAGGACTGCTCTTTTGGAGGGCTTCGTAGCGGCAGAGCCGGAAACAGCCTGACTGTTATGAGAATTGACGTTTTAGTTTTGATTTATAATAAAGTTTTTAGTTCAGGTCTTAGGTTAGGCTTTTCTAATATTTTTTATGTATCGTTTTTAGTTTTTAAGATTCAGTTGTCTGATTTACTTAAAAATTTTCATGTTGCTTTCTGTGTAAAGCTCACCCCCTTTTAAGGTTAGCACATTTCAAAATTAAATAGTTACATGTTCTGGGGCTCAAAAGGGAAGGTTATAGGTACTTCCCGGGCTGCGGCCCATTTCTGTGGGATCCACCCTTCTTTTAATTCAAGTTGTTTGGGATTTCAGGGTTGAGCGAGAGAAAATTTCTAAGCAAAATTTAATCTTGTATTAAATTAATAAAGAATTATTTGTATTTTATTTGCACATTGAATAAGAAGAAGCGCTTAATTCAAATAGTTGCTATACCTCGTTCAAAGTCTTGTTTTCTCTTTTTCATGTCTGGCACGATTTATTTATTTTTAAATTAATTAATTAATTAAAAACCTTTCTTAATAAAGACCAAGAGGGGCACCGTCTGCCCCCTTCAGGGTCAGGCGGTGGAGAGGGATATGGTGAGACCCCCCGCTTCTTCTTCTTCTTCTTCTTCTTCTTCTTCCCATATCTGCTTAGCCGGTACATCGTTCCCTATTCTCTGCATATGGATTTTATCCCAGATGGATTTTATCCATCTTCGAATCTCCTCGTATTCTTTTAAGGTATTTCATCTCCATTGCCTGCAACTATTGTATATTTTTCTTGTTTGGAGAGGATCTATGTTTTACATCCATCGGTAAATATGGGGCTTAAAATACATTTATTTTTGTTTGCCTTGATATTTCTCTTCTATGCTGATTTATTAACGCAATAGTTGTGGTTGATTTACAAAAGTAGCGGTTCTTGGTTTATTTGGTATAATAATTCTGTCTTGAGAGTTCTATTGTATCTACTTTGTCCGATAATGATTGTTTTTTATTTCGAAAAGGGCAAAAACGTGACCCAAACAAAAAATAAGATTTGTGATAGCATCCTTAAATATTTAATGAGACAGTTTAGTTAGAGAAACCAATATCAAAGAAAACTGATTACTATTGTTCATGATTAGTTGTGAAGGCAGCAACGGTAGAAAAAAACGAGCGGAATTAGCAAACACGAAAGGCGTCGTGGATCATGACAATATAGGACCAGACGTTTCAATCAGGACCCAGCAAAAGTTGTTGAACTTCAATTGGAATGTTTTGCCCTAACCACCATAGTCACCGGACATCGCACCCCGCAAACTACAATTCGTTCTTTTCCCTAAAAATTGTTTAAATGGGAGATCATTTAGAACGGAAGAAGAGATAAAAACAACTTGGCAATTTTTGGTAATAAAAATGCTAATTTTTGGCAAAAAGGAATCATAGGGTTGTCATTACATTGGCAAAAAGTAGTAAATAATAATGGTCATTTCATAACAGACCAAATACATATTTACATAAACTATTTGCGTTTGTTTTTCTCTTAATAAAATGGCGAATTTTTCGGCGAATCTGATAGCTTTGATCTTGTTGCATTTTTTTTACTTTCCAGTTTTTTAGGAGGGATCCAAAATAAAACTATAATTTTAAAATAGAAATTATATTGAAATATCTGGTAACAACAAAATCATAACAATACAGTATTTGGTTTACACCATTTTTGTTCGTACATTACGTACACAATCATAAAATAAAGATAAAATACCCAAACACATGAGAATATGTTTTCCTATTTTTACAAAAGGAAAAGGAACTAACAATCTACGAGGTAAACGAATAAAAATTACTATTTAATTCTTTGGTCGATTACTATTTATACAAAGAATAAATCAAAATATTTATTTACACTAAGTGTATATTTATACCTTATATATAATAATAATTATATATTCATTTATATTATTCACACAGAAAATGTATGTTATATTTTGTTGTTTTATTGTTCCTTTTACATAATACGTAGATTTGGCTATATATATATATATATATATATATATATATATATATATATATATATATATATATATATATATATATATATATATATATATATATATATGTATATTTGTGTGTTTTTTATTTTAGATGTAAATTTATAACTTTTTTTATACGTATTGGTTTTGTTTAAATAAAACTATGCACTTTCACATTGCCTTAAAAGAAACATTCAAATATGAACAAAAATTAAAATTATTTCAACCTGCATATATTATATTTAATTTATTTTTTATTAAACTTATTCAGATATGTTAGTTTAAAAGTAATAATTCGAAAACTTAACCTTTTATAAAATATGAAATAAATTTTAGATACTTAACAGTATTTTTGAGCAAATAGTACTATTTTTGTTAAATTTTTCGTCTAAAATACCCAGAACGTTTAGATAGAATTAAAAAAATTATATTCCTTCCATATTGAATGGAGAAAAGGAGAATAATTCATATTCTAATAAACTAAAATGTTAACTAATTAATTAATTAACATAAGGAATTCATTATTTAAATTAATTAATCATATCAAATTAATTTTTGTTAATTAATTAATAAAACCTTTAATTTATGTAGGTAACTATTTAGCTATCTAATTAATTGGAAAGTTAAAAATTATACAATTTGGTATTTGTTTTTACTGGCCATAGATTAAGGTTAATATGGACATATTTTTTTATTGACTACCTATATATACAGTATATTGCACCTGTAAGTGATAGTAATTAAACGTAAAATAGAGTTAAATAAATTCATTAATTTAAGTAGAAGCTTTAATGATTCAGAGTGAATCCCAATCGAGGCATTGATGCTTGAACGTTACATTAAGTATTAGATTGATAGGAAAATAATGAATGTTTTCCCAACGTTGGATTTTATTGGAAAATATATTCCTTTGCTGTTGGATTTATTTTTTACATTTTATTTGTGCGCACGTTGAGTTATATAGTTTAGTTATGGAACAGGAGCAAATAGGAAGGTGTTATTGCAAACTGGCGAGAGCTTTGAAGTTTTTTTGATTTACACATATCACAACAACATTGATCTTTCTTGAGTAACTTTACAAGTGGGATATCAAAGTCAGGCGAGTGAATGGACCTGCGTAACAATAATTACTTAGTTAAACGGCGTTGAACAGAATGATAATGATAAAGCTTCAAAATCGAAGCTGCATTAAAAGAAGATTCCTTATCTTACATAGTCATGTTAGTGTAGATTCCTAGACATAGGAGCATCAATGGAAATGAAAGAGTGGACAAACTTGCACAAGCTGTCACATCCATAGATTTCAAAATATCTTCTTACAGAGGTATTTCAGTCTCTTTCCAGACAAATTTAATCTAATCTGAACAGTCTCGTGGATGGGGGACCTGTTTCTACCTGTTCGCTATCTGCGCTCTTGTCCTTTTTTATTCTCCTTGCGCATAAAACTTGGACTAATATGTTTCCTTAAACGTATATTCTCACCCCAAAGTGGTTTCGCTTGCTTTTGCACTCTTAATATTCAAGTCATATATGTTTGTTCTTTATTCAATCTTACTGTGTTAGTCGTGTCGTTTTCTATTTAAACCTAATTATATTTATATCCCACTCTTTGTTGGACTCTATCCCTATTCGAATCAATCGAATCATTTTATCTATCATAGATATAACATTTGGTACATATCACTACATTCTAATGTTGGAAAGCCACTCAATAACACTCTGAGCGTTGACGCTACTCAAACAAAATTAATGAATGCATCAATCAGTAAAAGATAATCGCGACGACAATAAGCAACGTCATTTCGCACAACCAATGTTGAAAATTTGAAGGAATTGGGGTACGAAACTTATATCAACGTATACATTATATCCACTCTTTCTGGCAATGGATTATTACATCATCAAGTATCTCGATCACACATTGGTCGGACAAAATCTCAAAAATTAACCAAAATAATGCCGAAAATACTTTCATAGATTTTAGAACGCCTACATTCCATGTTATCATAATAATTTACATCATTTTGGCAACATTTTACTGATTGAAACGGTTTCATTTATTTTACATCCTGATCTATACGATACGAGTTAAAATTCAAAAACTGACATTCATTTCCTATCAATCTAACATTCGTTCTCAGTAAAAAGTTAAAAAATCTAAAACATATACAGCATCAGTGAAATATGAGATCCCAGAACCCCATAAACATAATATTTCTTTGGCGTTAGACTGGTAATAATAACCCATAAGTATTTCTCCTCATTAAAATGTTTTAATGTGAAGAAATAAGAATAATTAGTTCAACATTATGCAATATTATATACATTAATTTTTAGTCCGCCCTGTATATACAACAAATATCACTTATACACTTATTGACATAGATTCATATACGTACAGGTTAATGGGATGCATCCAACATAACTTTACTGATAAACATAACTGAATAAGTACATTACATTGAAAACACCCCGTATATGTTAAGCATTATCATTTTTTAGAGTAAAATATCAACTAGCTACTTAAATGTTATCTAAATATTGTCAACCTATATCTTTTTGTAGGACTGCTATTGAATATCGTCAATCTTATTGCTTTCTGACAGAGCGTCGTCGCCTTTTTGCAGGCAGTCTCTGATGCCTTTGAGGATGATTTCGACGCGACGATCCAGAGCCACGAAGTGGGGTTCCCAAAGGATGGGGGCGATTGGATCGGTACTCATGCTCAGCTTCAGGGCATCACTTAGTTTGCTAGGTCCATTTTGAAATCTGAAATAAAAAATATTTTTATGAAATAGATATAACGGATAAGGAACACTACCTATAAAAAACAATTTTTTTTCAAAATGTCCTGGCAGCTAACGGATACCAACAAAAAAATATCCGACTAGCGCTTAACCCGACAAACACAAGAAACGGAGAAAAAGACATACACAGGTTTTTGTTGGGACAGGTTTTGTTTTTTGGCAATAGCATTCGACTACATAAATTTTCCTTGGAGTTCTATATACCGCGGGTAATGTTCTTGGTTACACTTTTGCCGAAGAAAATTATTTCATAGCTTCAAAAATAAAAAAGATATTGTCAATTTTTTGAAAGTGAATTTTGGCCAAAAAAAAGTCAAATAACGCAAGATTTAGCGTTAGAAGCAAGAACAGTTATAGTCGATTTATTTATTTAAAAGGCCATGAAAAACATAATAAAGAAAAGCAAATACATCCTTGTCTAGTCTGCGCCAGAGTCGCAATTTTCGCATATATAGCAGCTTTATACACTTCATATCGAATGGTCGCTAGCACTTGATTTGGCAGCCAAATTTCTCATGTAAATCATATGAAAATCAACAGCTGATGACGACGATGTTGACTTTCGCAATGGCTTGGCAGTCTTTGCACTGGTGAGGTTTCGTTTTTTGGCTGGCGTTGTTTGAGTTGATCATCGTCGCTTCTTTGCACTGTCTTCCTTCTTCTTTCGCTTTTCTTTGAACATGGTAACATTTTCTCTTGAAGTGAGAATGGTGCTTTTCTTTGCTTACGCCCGCGGTCGGACTTTTTCAAAGGTGTTGCTGATCTTACCGGTCCAACTCTAGAAAATGTTATATAATTCGATGGAATATTATAGACCATTCCAGATAATTCTAGAAAATTCGATATAATTCGATGGAATATTCTAGAAGTTCCGAGAATATATGAGAACACGTAGTGTCCCAACCTACGTACCTCAACCTTACAACTTACGTACATCGTGGCTGTTCTGAAATTACATGATATTTTTTCCCTATGCAAGATATGTTTGAAATTCATTCAGTACTATAAAAGTGACAAAAAAACTATGGGGCAAATGTTATATCCACCTTTTTCTATCGATGAAAAAAAGGCTTATTGAAAAAAACTTTTACACACTTATTTCTATTAGAAAATTTTTCACATATTTGTTGGCTTACTTCAGCTCATACATAAGGACCACGAGCTAGCAAATCTTACTCCAATGAAAATTTTGCTCCTAATGAATAAACAACTTAACAGTAAAAACATTGGTGTCGACAGTTGAAAGAAAGATTACCCGTTTAAAAGATATCGAATTTTCAAAAGAATCGCGCTTTTCCGGTTTTTACTCATAACTTTTTCAAAAATGGTTAATTTTTGTTTATGTTCTAAAAAAATTGCAAAAAAATCTTTAAAGTGTTCTAATATGCGATTTTTGAAGTTTTAAAATTTAAATCTCATTTTTAATTAAGACCTGCAAATTGTGTACTAGCAGGGTCCAGTGGTACACATACTATTTGCGAGTGCGCTATGTATCAAAATATAAAGCTCATGATGTTAGGTAAATATCCTAAAAGCATTTTTTTCTATTATAAGCTTAAATGATTTGATTTTGCAACAGGTTCTAATTTGGCTGCATTAACTCATGATCTACCAGTGCCTTTATTGCAATACAGTCACAGCTTTAAACTCATTTTATATCGTAATCCATCATCTGATGGATATTCTATGAAATGTAAAAAATGCCCAGAAATCATTGTTCTTCAAGAGTTATTGGATACCTTATTTGATGCAAATGTTATCGAAAGTATTACATAAAAATATTGAGTATTGAACCCCCGTTGTAGCCTTTTGTAGTCCCTTTGTAAATCTTTCAACATATGACTTTATAGTTAAAGAATAATCCCATTTCTTGAAATTGACTGCAGAATCGTTAAAAGACGATGAAGTTGTAGTGAACTGTGATTTTGTTCAAAATTATGCATTGGAACAATAACCAAGCAACGATTTTCCCTATTGTCATTTATTGAGAACAGGGAAAATGTTAACCAGAATGTAAAATTTTCAAGAGTACGCAAATGGATAAAAAATTGTTATGAATGCTCTATTACAAACTAAAAATCTGATTTATAAAACCTGTTAATATTATAATTGTAGAAAAATAGATTCAAAATGATAAAAAAATGAAAAACATAATGAAAAAAGGTAATTTTAAGAATGGTAAACAGCGAAAAAATGTTTTAACATTTTTTAAAAAATTAAATTTTTAAAAAATTTATAAATTAATTTTTAAAAAATCGAAAAAATAGTAATTAACATAATCCCATGATCTACTTGGGTTTAAAATTTGTACAATGTTAGAAGCTTACCACCAAAATTTTTAAGAAAATCCAAGAGTTCGTACAGTTTAAAAAATGAGATTTAAATTTTAAAACTTAAAAATCGCATATTAGAACACTTAAGAGCAAAAAAACTAGAAAAAGCGTGTTTTTTTTTAATTCGATATCTTTTGGACGGCCGGTCGCGTTGGTGCGGCGGTAAGAGCGCCTGCTTTGCCAAATCCGCGCTGGAGCGATAGCTGGTTCGATTCCAGCGCTCGAATGGTTATTTTTCTTTCTTCTGTCCGTTTATCTTTCCTAAATGTTTGTAATTGTTTCTAGGCAAGAGTGTAAAATCCGACTATGAATTACCCCTCAGTCACGCCAGTTAAAGGCTGGGTAAGGCGGGATGCCTTCTGAGAAGTGTTCTACGTTGGTCACTCGCCAGTCGGTAGGTTTCCTGATAGAGTTATGGGAAGGCACATAACCAATGGTTTATAGCCCGAAGGGGGTGCTGGCCTGGGTTTGTCGGAAGCTGATGACCGTGGTTCGGAACCCACGTTAAGCTGTAGGTCCAGTCGCTAAATAGCCCAGTTGCTGATGGGCCTCTAACCCAAAACACTTTACTTTTCTTTTGGACGGGTAATCAAAAAAATCTCAAAATTTACCAGGAAGGGTATTAAAAAATGTTAAGAAATTGAGAAAATCAAAAATTAAAATTTTTGATTTTCACAGTGGATCCCAAAAATATTCAGACAAATATATTGATTGCTATAAGTGAGCTTATGAAAATGTAATAAAATAAATTGTAATAAAAAAGAATTTATTAGGGAAATAAATAAACAATTCTAGTACAACTATGAAAAAGATCAATTTACAAATTAATCACAAAAATGATCGGACATTAATTAGTACCAACAAAAAAAGTAACCGCATAAAAACCTTAGCTTATAATTAGTATTCGGCCCACCTTTGACCTTAATCGCATCTCCTAAACATTTTAGCATGGATACCACTAATTTTATTAAGTAATTTACGTCTATTTTATTCCATTCCTCTAATAATTTATTTTTAAAAGTTTCATTATTAGTAATTTCATGTTTCTTTATATTTTCCAAATAGTGCCAAACGTTTTCAATACGATCAATACGAATTTGCGAACTATACCTGCACTATGTTTATGGTCACTGTCTTATGGTAAAATTTAGTTGAGTTTATAATGTTCATGTTCTCCGCACTTACTCTCAAATTTTGCCTTAAAATATTTAAATAAATGTTTTAATCCATTATATCGTCAATAAACCATTTACCAACCCCCTCTGATAATATAAATCCCCAAATCATTGCCGATCCCCCACCGTTGGACAAAGGTTTAAAGTAAAGTTTTGGGGTTAGAGGCGCATCAGCAACTGAGAAGGCTATTTAGTGACTGGACCTACAGCTTACCGTGGGTTCCGAACCACGGTCATCAGCTACCGAAAACCCCGGTCAGCACCCCCCTCGGGCTATCAACCCTTGGTTTTGTGCTTAACCGAAAGTATCTCGAGAAGCCTACCGACTGGCGAGTGACCAACGTAGAAAACCTCTCAGAAGGCATCCGGCCTTACCCAGCCTGGAATTGAGATGACTGAGGGGTGATTCCTTGTCAGATTTTACACTCTTACCTAGAAACATTCACAAGAATTTTAGAAAAACTTTTTGCCTAGTACGGGATTCGAACCCGCTCCACATTAACTGCCGTAACGTAAGGCTGACGCCTTAGACACCACAGCTAATGTGGCTCCTGGACAAAGGTTTCCTATATTGGGCTCTTCATTAACCCTTCGCCACACCATTTGACACCCATGTTGAATTTTGACTCATCACATAAAATAACAACGTTTCAATAATTTCAAAATATGATCCTTGGCAAAATCCAGTCGATATTTATTATTTTTCTTACTTAACCAAGGCTTTTTCCGGACCACACGTCCATGATATCCATGTTTTCTTATACAACGGCGTATTGTTTCGGTGCTGACTACTTTTGAGAATTGTTTTCCAACAATGTTTTGATCTTAGGTGCACACATTTTTGGGTTTTTATGTAATTTATTTAGAATAAAGCGTAGGTCTCATTTAATATTTTTTTTCGGATCTCGGTACCTTCAAATATTTTTGAGGTGTATAAAAACAATATTTATGTTTTTTTTTTCTTAAATTTTTAGTCTTGAAGAGATTTACCATTAAACACCAAATCACCTTTTTTGAACTGCTCGACGCACGTTTCGCTAACCATTTTAGCATCATCAGGAGATGATTTAATCTAGATTAAGGAAAAGAGATCAAAGAAAACAGAAAAGAAATTTAAAGAAAATTAATCTAGATTAAATACTTAGAATCAAACATGATCCTTGGCAAAATCCAGTCGAGATTTATTATTTTTCTTACTTAACCAAGACTTTTTCCGGGCCACACGCCCATGGTATCCATGTTTTCTTATACAACGGCGTCTTGTTTCGGTGCTGATTACTTTTAAGAATTGTTTTTCAACAATCTTTTAATCTTAGGTGTACACATTTTTGGATTTTTATGTACTTCATTTAGAATAAAGCGTGGGTCTTAATTAATAATTTTTTTCGGATCTCAGCATCTCCGAATATTTTTGAGGTGTATAAAAACAATATCTATGTTTTTTTTCTTAAATTTTTAGTTTTTAAGAGATTTACTACTAAACACCAAATCACTTTTTTTGAACTGCTCGAAGCACGTTTCGCTAACCATTTTAGCATCATCAGGAGATGATTGAATCTAGATTAAAGATTTAGATTGAATCATCTCCTGATAATGCTAACATGATTAGCGAAACGTGCGTCGCAGCAGTTCAAAGAAAGTGACTTGATAGTAAATCTCTTCAAGTTTAGTGTTTCACACAAAAGGTTCCAATAGAAGAATTAAATTTTTAGAATTTAACCGATGATTTCCGAAATTATATAAATATATATATATATATATATATATATATATATATATATATATATATATATATATATATATATATATATATATATATTATATATATATATATATATATATATATATATATATATATATATATATATATATATATATATATATATATATATATATATATATAATAATTTGATAACAACATATATATTAATAATGTCCCTTCTCAATAAGATTCAATGTTATACATATTCAAGTGGGATTATCAGGTTGCCCATAGACTCGATATAAGCCAGGCATTACAGAATGGAGAAAAGGGTGGAGATATTATGCATTCTCCATTCACCGTTCCACCGCGACGCGACTCCAGGGCCTCGGGCCTCGTACATGGCCAGCTTTATTTATTCTCCAAAGAAAACCTTTGAGCATCATCCAGTACGGAACATAAAAGATTCCGTAATCTTTTCAATGTATGAAGTCTTGTTCCTTTTCAAAGCAGTGTAAATATTGTCGGAATGTGTCCGGGTTTTGGAGGTTTGTTTAGACTAAACATGCTGGTAGTGTGTTTAGGTTTTCTTTCTTTATTTTTCTTGATGTTGCAATTATAATAGGAGCGTTTTTCGTTAAGAACTTTCTGTATGTGACCAAAATAAGCAAAATATGGATTTAATTTAGCGAGGAAAAATTATTGAAATGCGAATGTTCCGTTTAAAAGTGGGGATTTATTTTATTTTACCATTACCGCATCCGTTATATCATATCCGTTATATCGCATCCGTCATCAAACAGATCTCAGTGAATAACGGATATGACGAAAACATTATAAATAAAATAGTTGGTAATGTAATTATACGACAAAAAAATGATAGGATTATTTTTTTTGAATAATCCAATAACCATCCCTAATATTAATTGGGATGGCTTAATGGAAATTGCTCTAACTGGGCGGCTAGTTGGGTACATGAGCTTGACGAGCATGGTGGTGGCTTCCAAGCATTTCAGCTTTAACTAGCTGGAAATAAAAGTAACCCTGAACACTCCAAATCCACAAAACTATTCTCTGTTTACTATCTGTTACTTTAGATTTATTAGATCGATACAAATCGAATTTTAAAACAAGGCAACGCACAACAGTACCAGCTTCGGGAATGAACGGGATATCAAGGGAGAGCGCGCGAGATACCCACCCAAAGAGCTAACCAAAACATAATGGATATCTAACCACACCCTACGGTGTAACCTCTGGTACTGAGTTGGGCAATGGGTACAAAGGGAGAGCGCGCGATGTACCCGCTCCAGATACCAGAAAAGCAAAACAGCATTTACTCACTTCATGGTATTGAAAGGAGAGCGCGCGACAATACCATGGAGATCTCTCAATATTTGGAGACTGAAGACTTTCAGCACTGTTTCGAACAATGGAAGGGGTGTATATTGAAGGTGATAATAAGTAAATATGTATGATATCAAAATTTACAGCATCAGTGTTGTTAGTTAATAGTCAGGCCTCATATATGCAAAGAAAAGCTATCAAGTATTCCAAACTTTCAGATTATGTAACTTAAACTGTTTGGAATCAATTTTGCATAGTTTTATTAATATTCATTTTCAGTACTTTTGTCTCCGATTGTACCTCCGATTGTACCTCCGATACATCCTTAAATATAACTCTCAAGAAAAATTACTAATGAAACAATTAGTAAAGCAAAGCAAACTGATCTTTGACGATCTTTTTTAAAACATCCTAAAACATTTCTATTTTGATGCAACTGAACTAAATTTGAAAAAGGTACCGTTGTCGCTAAAATAATCTCGAATAAAAATATTTTTCTCTGGTCTATTTAGATTTCAAGAAAGAACTAACTAAATGCTTTCGTATGAACTTGTTCGTATTGAAATTGAAACGCCGGGCGATTACATTATTCAGATTCGAATCGAAAAATATCGACTCTGACGAATGCTTTGAATAGTGAACAGCACCTAGTAACATTTGACGACCAGTGGGTGCTGTGGGTGATGAAAAAGGGCTAATCAAGTAAATAATGTTTTGATTCAATAGTATAATAGTATTATGTATATATATATAAATAAATTAAAATATATTAAAATACACCATATATATATATATATATATATATATATATATATATATATATATATATATATATATATATATATATATATATATATATATATCATCATCATCATCATCATCATCATCAGCCCGTATCGATCCACTGCAGGATGAAGGCCTCTTCAGCATGCTTCCAACCTTCACGGTCCTGGGCTTTCCTCTGCCACTCGGGTCCAATATACTTAACGATGTCATCAGTCCATCGTGCTTTCGGTCTTCTTCGCGGACGTTTGCGATCAAGCGGTATCCACTCCAGGATTGCCTTGGTCCATCTGTCGTCCCATCGCCTCGCTATATGGCCTGCCCATCTCCATTTCAATTGTTTTACTCTTCCAATGATGTCACAGACTTTTGTTTGTTCCCTGATCCATGCGCAGGACTTTCTGTCTCGTCTTGTAATGCCAAGCATACATCTTTCCATTCCCCTCTGTGCCACCCGAAGTTTTTGAATTGATTGCGATGTGAGTGTCCAGGTTTCACTTCCGTATGTCATAACGGGTAGAACGCACTGATCGAATACTTTTCTTTTCAGGCAAAGTGGGAGTCTGCTCTTAAACACTATGTTGAGCCTACCAAATGCCTGCCAGCCACATTTAACACGCCGTTCCACCTCCCGGGCGGTATTCCCCTCCATGGAAATCCTCTGCCCAAGATATACAAAGCTGTCCACAATCTCTAAACCCCTTCCTAAAACTGAAATTCTTCTGTCCTGAGCGAAGTTATTGAACATAACCTGACTCTTTTTCAGGTTTATTTTCAAGCCAAATGGTTCGCCAGCCCTTTGCAGTTCTTGTATGCGTCTTTGCAGCTCCTCTGGGTCTTGTGAAATGAGAATAATATCATCTGCAAATCTAAGATGGTTTAAGTTTGCACCATTGATCTTTACCCCATCTTGTTCCCAATCCAGTTTACGGAATACTTCTTCAAGGCCAGCCGAGAAAAGAATAGGCGATATTGCGTCACCCTGCCGTACACCTCGTTCTATATTAATTCCCACTTCAAGATCATCAAGGTGAATTGTGGCTGTAGCTCCATCATATATCGATTCTAATAGGTTTACCTAGGCTCTCTCTACACCTTGGCTAGGCAGTGCATCCATTATCGCATGCTTTGAGATGGAATCAAATGCTTTTTCGTAGTCGATAAAAGCCAAGCACAGTGGCATGGTGTATTCGTTGTGCCTTTCTATGACCTGCTGTACAACCTGGATGTGATCTATTGTACTGAATCCACTTCTGAATCCTGCTTGTTCTTTTGGTTGTGCGTCATTCAGTTTTTTTAATATTCTTTTAGAAATTATCTTAGTGAAAACTTTGTACATCACTGATAGGAGGCTTATTGGACGGTAGTTCTTTAAATCTTCCTGTGCTCCTTTTTTATGTAAAAGGATCATTTCTGCATTTTTCCATAAGTCAGGTACTTTTTGTTCTTTGAGGCATTTTGAGTATAATTTTGCCAGTGTTTTATGTAACGTCCGACCACCAGCTTTTAGCATTTCGACAGTTACACTATCCTTTCCTGGAGCCTTGCCGTTCTTCATCAATTCTATAGCATTTGTTACTTCCTCCACTAGGATATCTGGTATTATATATTGTTCTTCCGTGGGTATTGCTGTCCCTGACTGGCTCTGATCTTCATATAACTGGGAATAAAACCTTCTGACAATCTAACATTTGGGTACGCGTCCTGCACACTATGCCATCCTCACGCTTTAAAGCATATATTTGCGTTCTTTTGTTTCTCAGCTTCTGTTTAGCTTTGTTAATTCCTTTGTTTTCTTCCAGGGTTTTTTGCACTATCTGCATATTGAATCGGCACGTGTCCTCTCTGATACGTTTTCTTATAGTTTTGCAGAGCTCAGTGTACTCGACCCTGCCAAAAGGACTACCTGCATTTCTCATTGCTCGCCGTTTCTTCATTAAATCAATGGTCTCACTGGAGATTTTTGTTTGTTTGAGACATTTTTCCTCTGGTGCTATTGAAGCAGCCGTTTGGAGTACATTGTTGGCGATTTCTTCATATTGAACTGATATTTCCACCTCCTCTGGATCTTGTAACGCAGCAAACCGGTTTGACAAAGCAATCTCAAAATCGCTTCCTCTCTCCAGCAGTTTTCCAGAATCCACCTTGCCCTTCTTTGATCTTACCATTTTTTCGCGCTCTTTTCGACAGTCAATCCGAACCCTTGCTCGTACAATTCGGTGGTCACTTCCAACATTAAAATTGTTAAGGACAGTACAATTGGTATATATATATATATATATATATATATATATATATATATATATATATATATATATATATATATATGGTGTATTTTAATTTCTTTGAACTACTCGCTTTGGCGGTACATATACTAAAATTGGAACGATACAGAGAAGATTAGTATGGCCCCTGCGCAAGGAGGACACACAAAATCGTGAACCGTTCTACAGACGAAACATGTGCCCTCCAATATA
The DNA here is from genome assembly GCA_031761425.1 of Cosmopolites sordidus. Lineage (NCBI taxonomy): Eukaryota > Metazoa > Arthropoda > Insecta > Coleoptera > Curculionidae > Cosmopolites > Cosmopolites sordidus. The sequence goes on along the minus strand of JARFXV010001124.1, from coordinate 63,836 downwards.
TATTTTTTTTATTTACTGGGACTTTCGGTGCATTAATAAATTAATTTTAATTTTATTATTACTATTGTTTTGTTAACGTTTCGGTTCAATAATGAACCATCCTCAGAACAATCTTACAGTAAACAGCCGGTCGCGTTGGTGCGGCGGTAAGAGCAGCGGCCCGCTGCTATGCCGAATCCGCGCTGAAGCGGTAGCTGGTTCGATTCCAGCGCTCGGATGGTTATTTTTTCTTTCTTCTGTACGTTTATCTTTCCTAAATGTTTGTGATTGTTTCTAGGCAAGAGTGTAAAATCCGACTATGAATTACCCCTCAGTCACGCCTTCTGAGAAGTGTTCTACGTTGGTCACTCGCCAGTCGGTAGATTTCCTGATAGACCTATGGGTAGGCACATAACCAAGGGTTTATAGCCCGAGGGGGGTGCTGGCCTGGGTTTGTCGGACGCTGATGACCGTGGTTCGGAACCCACGTTAAGCTGTAGGTCCAGTCGCTAAATAGCCTAGTTGCTGATGCGCCTCTAACCCTAACACTTTACCTTTTACAGTAAACATTATTTTTATAAAAAACGCAAATTTACATCTAAAAACCTACCAATATCTAATTAAACAAATTAATTTCCCAAATTTTTTTAACTACGATGTGACATTTATTTTTTAAAATTTGTTAATGTTAAATAAATAATATATATATATATATATATATATATATATATATATATATATATATATATACATATATATATATATATATATATATATATATATATATATATATATATATATATATTACACATGGCTGAAAACACATGGGCTGAAAAGTCCCGGGCCTAACACATAGATGGCGCTAGTTTTATTGCAGTCACCTTTTTTTCAGTTAATACTAACCTTCAAAAGACAGCTGTTAAAATTTCATGATATTCTATTCATTAGTTTGTGAGTTATTGTGCTAAGAGTGACGCTACTTTTGTTATTTTCAAAACAATGGATCAAAAACAATTTCGTGTTTTAATTTTACACTGCTTCTTGATGGGAAAAAATACCGTTCAAGCGAAGCAATGGCTTGAAAAGTGTTATGGGGACTCTGCTCCATCAGAAACAACAATAAAACGTTGGTTTGCTGACTTCAAACGTGGTCGTAGAGACACCGATGATGCAGAACGCAGTGGACGTCCAAATGAGGCGACAACACCAGAAAACATAAAAAAAATCCACAAAATCGTTTTGAATAATTGAAAAGTGAAGTTGCGTGAGTTAGCTGACATCGTAAAGATATCAAAAGAACGTGTTGGCTTTATATTGCATAAGCATTTGACTATGAGAAATCTCTGTTCAAAGTGGGTGCCGCGTTTGCTCACTGTTGACCAAAAACGAGAACGTGTTGATGATTCTGAACAGTGTTTGGCCATGTTTAAACATAACAAACCGGAATTTTTGCGTCGATATGTGACAATGGATTAAACATGGTTCCATCACTTCACTCCGGAATCAAAACGATCGTCATCTGAGAGGACAGCAACTGGTGAACCTCGTCCAAAGCGCCCGAAAGCACAACAAACGGCTGGAAAGGTTATGGCCTCGGTATTTTGGGATGTGCGTGGTGTAATATTCATCGACTATATTGAGAAAGGAAATACCATGAACAGTGAATATTATATAGCGTTATTGGAGCGTTTGAAGGCCGAAATTGCAAAGAAACGACCGCATATGGCAAAGAAAAAAATTTTGTTTCATCAAGACAACGCACCGTGTCACAAGTCAATCAAAACAATGGCAAAACTACATGAATTGAACTTCGAATTGCTCCCACATCCACGGTATTCGCCAGATTTGGCTCCCCGCGACTACTGGCTGTTCGCAGACCTGAAAAAAATGCTCGCCGGTAAGAAATTTCGCACGAATGAAGAGGTTATCGCTGAAACTGAGGCCTATTTTGAGGCAAAAGATAAATCATTCTACAAAAGTGGTATTGAAATGTTAGAGCGGTGCTGGAATGATTGCGTTGCTCTTGATGGAGATTACGTTGATGAATAAAGCTAATTTTGAACCAAAAAAACTGTGTTTTCTTTGTTAGGCCCGGGACATTTCAGCCCAAGTGTTATATATAATATATATATATATATATATATATATATATATATATATATATATATATATATATATATATATATATATATATATATTATTTTTTTATTTATTTTTTTTTTTCGGTCTTCGTATCGGGTTTTTCGGACCGAAAACACGATGGACTGATGATATTATTAAGTACATTGGACCCGAATGGCAAAGGAAAGCTCAGGACCGCGAGAGTTGGAAGCATGCTGAAGAGGCCTTCATCCTGCAGTGGATTGATACAGGTTGATGATGATGATGATGATCAGCTATAATATTTTCTTAGAAAACAGTTTTCTGATGACGGTCGAGTCATGACCGAAACGTGAAATAAAAACAAGAAAACAAAAAAACTTGAACACCTATCTTTTATTTGATAAAATTTATACGGACCAATAAACCCAGGAAAATTAACCACTATATGTATATGTATATATATATATATATATATATATATATATATATATATATATATATATAATATTGAATAACAGAAATCTCTCAACCGTACTTCCACGTTTAATGTTTAAATGTCTGGCAGCTGGCAGTTTAAATGTGTTAGACATATTCATTAAAAAATTTGGAAAATTAATTGTTTAATTGGATATTGAAATGTTCTGAGGATGGTTCGTTATTGAACCGAAGCGTTAACAAAACAATAAAAAAATTGAAACTTATTAACTGACCGAAAGTCCCAATAAATAAAAAAAATACTATACATATATATATATATATATATATATATATATATATATATATATATATATATATATATATATATATATATATATATATATAGTAAAAAAAACCACCCACAAGGAGTCATCCAGTTGAAGGGATAGGTGGGGCTCCTTCCCGGTCAATCAACCAACAAAAGTGTTCATTTAGGCGGAGACGCAGGTTGTTGTGTGTTCCACATGAGATTGTGGAACCCAACGGTTTGGGTGTCTGATGACACTCAACTACTGCTGTCTCATTGGACGCAGTCCAAGAAAATCTAACACTACATATATATATATATATATATATATATATATATATATATATATATATATATATATATATATATATATATATATATATATATATATATATATATATATATATATATATATATATATATATATTATTATTATTCACGTATGGGCCCTAGTGGACCACGCGAAGTACAATTAGAGGCGTTTGTTGTTGTTAGCCTTCCTTTGTGCCCATACTAATTTCATTCTTTCGCTATGAGCTTTTTTCCTTTCATCAGACCAAGTTGTTCCAGTCTTCCTACATTTTTCTCTCTGGCCAACCTTCCAAACGTTCACCTTGTGTCTGAAACAGCCTCTATCCTGAATTTCACTTTGTGAAATATTTGCTGACCTTAGGTCCTCTTTAATTGCAGCAATCCATTTAATTATTTCTACTTTAGCTTTACTCCTATTTTCATAAAATTCGACTATTTGTCTGGTTAACCTACTCGGATTCATCCGTTTTATGTGTCCGTAAAACTTAAGTCTTCTTTTTCTCATATCGCTATGTATATCTGTGTATTGTTTGATTTCTTCGTTTTCTCGAAGTCGGTATGTTGTGCTATTTATTTGTTTGGGGCCTAGGATTTTCCTTACGATTTTTCTTTCCTTCTTTTCAATGTCCTCGATGTCCCTCTTTCTATTCAAAATGAGCGTTTCTGCAGCATATAGACATTCTGGCTTAATAACTGTGTTGTAATGTCTCAGTTTTGTGTTTTTAGATAGGCATTTTTTGTTGTAAATATTTTGTGTAAGTCTCAATGCCGTTTCCATTTTTTGACATCTACCCTTATTGGCCGCTTTTTCCAACCCATTTTCCATGATTATTTCACCCAAATATTTGAATTGAGAGACTCGTCTGATGTTACCATATTTTGTTTTTAGAAATGGCGTTCTTAGTCTGTTGCAGGTCATGTATTGTGTCTTTTCAAAGGAAATTTGGAGTCCTACATTTTCTGCTGTTTCTTTTAGGATTTCAATCTGTTTCTGTGCCGTTAATACATCTTGAGCTAAAATTGCTAGATCATCAGCAAATGCCAGACAATCAATTTTGATGTTGATGTTGGTTCTCCCCAGTTTAATGGGCTGGTCAATATTCAGGGCCGACTTTTTTTCACGCCACTCCTGTATTACTTTTTCTAGAACACAGTTAAATAAGAGTGGCGAGAGTCCATCCCCTTGTCTCACTCCAGTTCTAATTTCGAAGGGCTCTGAGATCTCACCCATGAATTTAACTTTTGACCTTGTGTTAGTTAACGTTGCTTTAATAATTGCCAGCGTTTTCAGATCTAGTCCTTGTTCTTTCAAGATTCGGAATAAAGATTCGCGGTCAATAGAATCATATGCTTTTTTGAAATCCACAAATGTACAGACGAGATTTTTATTGTACAGTTTTTGATGTCTTAGAATCAACTTCAGATTCAGGATCTGTTCAGGGCAGGATCTGCCCGGTCGAAAACCTGCTTGATATTCACCAATGTTAGGTTCTAACTGTACCTGTGCTCTGTCTAGTAGACATTGAGATAGAATCTTGTAACAAACTGGGAGAAGAGATATCCCTCTATAGTTGTTTACATCCGTTCTATCTCCTTTCTTATATAGTGGATGGATTAGAGCATCTTTCCAATCTTCCGGAATCCGTTCGGTTCGCCAAACTTCTTGTAGAATTTTGGTTATTTCCTTGATTGTACCTGGACCAGCGGATTTCAAAAGTTCAGCAGTGATTCCATCTTCACCAGAAGCTTTGTTATTTTTAAGCCGCTTGATTTGCCTAAGTATTTCCTCTTCATTCGGTGGTAATGAATCTGGGTTTGTTTGTTTAGGTTTTAGTGTTGTTAATTTATTTAAGGGCTCAGAACAGTTTAGTATTTGTTCAAAATATTTCGCAAGTTCTTTGCAATTGTCTTGGTTATTTAGAGCTAATTGTCCGTTTTCCTTTCGAAAGCATAGGCTCTGCGGTTGATAGCCTGTTAACTTAGTTTTAAATGTTTTGTAAAAGTTTCGGGTGTTATTTTTTTGGAAATCTTTTTCTATTTCATTAAGTTGATTGTTTTCATATTTTCTTTTAGTTTGTCTAATTAGCTTCGATGTTTCTTTTCTTACTTCCAAAAAGATGTTATAGTTTATTGCTGTTTTTTGACTGTTCCAATCTTTGAATGCTTTACTCCGGCTTAATACTGCTTGCTCGCAAACTTCATCCCACCACGGATGTTTTCTACGTTTTTGTAAAGGGACCAACTTTAAGGCCGTTTTAATAATTTTTTGTTTCAATTCTTGCCAGTTCTGTGCTGGTTGTTTATCAAGCTCTTCTGTTAGGGCTGGTTTTATTTTCGTTGGGTCAAACTTTGGTATTAGCAGCCTCTTTTGAATAAGTTTTCGAGGTTTTAAGCTAAGTTTGATTCTAGTCAAGTAGTGATCCGTGTCTATATTAGCTCCTTTCCTGACTTGAACATTCAAAATCTCTTTATAATTGGGGTACGAAATGGCAACATGGTCAATTTGAAATTCACCCATGTACGTGTTTGGGCACCTCCAGGTCTTTTGTTTTGATATTTTCTTCTTAAAATGGGTTGACATTATTTTTAGATTAAACTGCGAACATAGTTCAACCAATCTTCTACCATTATGGTTAGTCCATTTATGAGCGGGAAAACTGCCGACTGTTTTCCTGTACTTTTTTTCTTTCCCTAGCTGGGCGTTGAAATCACCCAATAGGATTTTTACATGGTTAGAGGGAATTTTAGAGATAGTCTTTTCTAGAATTTCCCAGGACTTATTTACTTTTTCAGGATTAGATTTATTTTCTTCATTAACTGGGAGGTGTGCATTGATTAATGTATAGTTTTTGTTAGCACACTTGAGGGATAGTGTCATAAGTCGATTATTTACTGGCTGGACATTTGTTATAGAACCAAGAATGTTTCTTGAGACAGCAAAAGCAACACCGAGATGTGGTGTATTTTTGAGTATTCTTTTGTCCGTTTTACTTTTAAAAAGTCTGTAGTTGCCGAATTCCATATCCAATATATATATATATATATATATATATATATATATATATATATATATATATATATATATATATTATATATATATATATGGCGGCGGCTGATTGGAAACAAGCAGAGGTACGTGGAAGTACGGATGAGAGATTTCTGTTATTATTTCCCTTGGCATGTAGAAACGAATGACGCTTCGTAACTCGCACTTCTTGGCGGGACAATCTGTGATGCCATCCATGTTTAAATGTCTGCCAGCTTAAGTTCAACTGATGTGTTAAACTCCGCCTTGGTAGATGTCATGGTGGGGTAGCAGATCCACTCCGCTATGCTTATTTAGTCACTTAGCAGAGCAATCAAAGATTAAAGAAATAGCCCTCGTATATGGAATGAAAAATCAAATAATGCAAAATAATGCATTCCCAAGTACTGGTTAACATTTCTTCTGTCAAACGACAAATAAACATACAAACAGCAATCCAATGCTTTTTTTCTGCTCTTAGAGGTTTTTAAGATGTTATTTTGACGGTCCATTTTTTAAGTTTATCTTGATTAGTACAATAACCTTTTGAGTAGCATTACTTTCAATTCTTTGTGGTCTGTATATCTTCAGTGAACTCGATATAGGTTTTAATGGGATGTATATTGTTTGTTTTTCTTACATAATAAAAAAAGCGGGATAGTTGAAGTGTTAATGTTTTTTCAATATTCAGTTTCGTTTTGCAATTAGTGCCGAAAATGGGAGAAAATAGGCCCAAAATCTCCATTTTCTTGTCCAGTCTTGAATTTTGTTTAGAAATTTGTTGTAGGCATCTTTCTGTTACATCAGGATCCGAATGTTTGGCAATAATTTCTTTATCGTTGGCGAACGTGGTTACTTAACTGGGAACAAGTCTGTTGTTTCTTGGTCATATTTCACCATGAAGTGTCTTCCTTGCATGTAGGATTCTAATATAAGAAATACTGTTTGTGGAAATAAATTTGTGTGTTTTGGAGTGTTGAGTTGTGGAACGAGGCTAATAGGTCTGTAGGAGGTAACGTTAAGGTAGGGTAAGGTAATGTTAGAGGTAACGGAGCACAAAGAATTAAGGAAGGTAATTAAATAAAACATAAAACAAAAATGGAAGACTGTTTTAATTGAGATTAACAGAAACATTATCTGCTACGATATATTTTTTAAACATTTTGATTTAATACAGCAGAACTAAAGTGGAAAAAAATAAAACTTAACTTGAAAATAATCTCCAATAAAAAGGTTTTTCTTTGGCCTATTTAGATTTCGAGGATGAATTAACCAATAGCTTTCTTTTTGACTTGTTCTTATTGAAAATTAAACGTCCTTCGATTGCATTATTCAAAGTCTAATAGAAAATAAATAGCGACCCTGGCGAATGCTTCGGATCGTGAACTTGAATGAAATGGAGTGACGAACACTTGGGGCTTTATTCATTTTTCAATTTCCACGGAAAACAATAGCGAAGAAGGCCAATAATGTTTCGGTTAAAATAAAATGATGGGTTTAGGTTTTAGCGATTCGTTTTCACTTTCGCGAACTTAATGGCATTTGAATCGATTACTATAATTTATTTGAGAGTAAAGTCAAGACATAACATATGGATATATTGTACTTTTATATTTATATAAGTAAAACATAAAATTTAGTAAAAAATACATATAAGCGTTCATATGTCGACAGTTCGAAAGCATTTTATCGATGTTTGGAGGGCCAGATTCGTAATAACCATGAGTAGAAAATGTTTTAAAATTTGGAAAAAATATGCCAAATATACTATATACTTTGTTATCTCTAATAACTTTCGAGATTTTCGTATACAAACGTATTACTGTTAATTTTTCCTATTTTCAAGAGCTCATATTTTGAAAACTAGGTAAAATATTTCAAAATAAACAATTTTTACTGTTTGAAGTTAGTTTTTAAGAAGACTTTACATCACCCCCGTTTAAGAAATTTTCGGGATATTGAAAATAATCTGATTTCAATGAAGATCACGTCTGAGATCGATAATTTTACGGAAATCGTATTTTTTATACCTAATGGATTTCCAGATATTCACAAAAGAGTTTTTGCAGACTTGATGTTTCGAAAAGTTTATACACATATATTGAAAACTAGAAATTTCATCGAGGTTTGGCGGGTAGATTTGTTGTAAAGAACAAAAGTGAATATATGGTGCTAATATATAGGGTGTAACGAAAACAACTCGTAAATTTAACCAACGATTTTTTGCATCATTTCGAAAATTAAGTTTTTTAAAGGATGTATTCGAAATACAAATAAGGAATAACGAAATGCAATAATTACGTAGAAAACAGGTCAGAACTTTTTGAAATTTTCTGCGTCACACCATTATGTTCAGTTTTTGTTTGATCTGGTATTTTTTCAAAATAAAAAGTAATACTTTTATAACTATCTATTCCATATGTTTTAATATAAATTTGATTAGTTTTGTTAAAAAAAAAACATTCTCCTACATTGCGCTTCCACATTATTGTCGTTAAACGATTCTCGTCACAGTAAGAAACACATGATTCATTGTTTTCTTATATTTGTTTAGATTTTTTCTTCTTTGGGACGTTTCGACTTTTTTTTGTCTTTTTCAAGTGCTATAAGTGGTATCTTAACGTTTGTGTGATTGTAAAGCAATGAGTGCAATTTGACTTGCCATGGAGTATATTATTTTATACATTTGACACATACTTCATATTGGTAACCGCACCTCGTGGTTTTAATGGCAAATTTTTACTGATATAGATTTCTGTTTGTGTGTTCTGGTGTTTTTCTTTGACTCCTTTCTTTTCTCTGACTCCTTCAAAATTGATTTTACGTCCTGTTTGTAGATGGTGCTGGAACAGAGCGGAAGTGGTTTGTTTGTTTTTTAAGTTGTTTTTATGTTCTTGTATTCTGTCGCCTATTTTGTTGTGTGTTCTTGTTCTGCCGATATTCGTCTGTTTGTTTGTCCCATGTATGTTCTGTTCCAGTTGGAACAGGATATACTATACACTCCCAACAATTGGAACTTTTGTTGTGCGTTCCACATGAGATTGTGGAACCCAACGGTCGGGGGTGTGTAACTCCTGGCTACTATAGTCTCATTGGATGCAGTCCAAAGAAGTTAAAAAACTCTATGTATAAGCCATCCGAAGAGAAGACGGAGAAAATATGGGTTGTTTGATTGTGGAGAGAGATTCCCTATTCTTGACGAGAGAGCATATGTCGGTACCCTGATGAGTCTGACCACCAACAAACGAAACATGTGCCCCAATGTAAGGGATGGGTGGGGCTTCCTTCCGGTCAAGCAACTAACCAATGCCCATTATGGCGGAGACGCAGGTTGTTGTGTGTTCCACATGAGATTGTGGAACCCAACGCTCGGAGGTGTGTATATGCAATGTCAGATTTCTTTGGACTGCGTCCAATAAGACAACAGTAGTTCGTCTCTTGATGTTTAGACCCTTCAAGGTACCTACACATGCTCCCCCATCAAGAAACAAAGAATCAAAGTAATCAAAGAAACATATGCCCTCCAGTTGAAGGGATGGGTGGGGCTCATCTCCAATCATCAACCAACAAAAATGCTCATTAAGGTGGAGACGCAGGTTGTTGTGAACGGTTGGGTGAATGATGACACTCAACTACTGTTGTCTTATTGGACGCAGTCCAAAGAAATCTGACATTGCACATATACATATAAATATATATATATATATATATATATATATATATATATATATATATATATATATATATATATATATATATATATATTAAAATTAGAAAATAGCTGCAAATAATAAAATTGATACAATGGGTCTCAGCAAAGTTTATTTCAACTTGATATCGAACTAATAATATATTTTTAAGAAAACCACAAAGAAAAAACATGCAAAAAGAATAAAAACAATAACTAATAGAAACCCACATGCCCAGTGTCAGTCAAATTGTTATAAATAATATGTTCTATGGTGAATCAAATTGTAGTCATAATTTTATAATCACACAAATATTATGCTATTACTTATAGAACTTGAAGAAGACAAGAAAATGTCGAAACTTCGTTACAAATAAATGATAATAATATTCTTTACCATACTATTTCTAAAGTATAATTTTAAAAAAATATATAGGAGAGCATATATTCCATGTAGTGTCCAACACAACAATTTTTTTTCCTCCGAGGGATGGACCAAATTAGATGATCTATGCGTTCATGTGGCAAGGTATTCTAGTCGCCTTGTATACACACTTCAAGTTTGTATGAAGTTGGTAACAGGATAATCGTTCGGGGGTTCAACCAATGTTGTGGAAAAAAATGTTTTATCGGTGATAAATCTGAAGATGTCGCCAGTCCATATATGTCACACAGTCACACATTCCGTAATTTTAAAAAAATATTGTTGAATGCTGTTCTAATACGAAAGCTAAACTTAACCTTTCATCTCGATACCGCCTACCTTTCTACATCCATCATGATCATTTAAATAAAATTTAGACCCATCACCCATCATAGAGTTCCATTTCAGGTCCTAATCAATTGTAGCTCGGCTCCATTATGAGCGAGATGTTTTAATGTGCGAGATGATTCTCGTCGCAAGTACATGTCGATTTACAATTATCCATGAAACAGGTCTACGTGTAGCTGCAACAAGGGCATCGCATATTTGCTAGATCTCTTCATATCGATTTCTTTGCAAGAAGTCTAAGATGATGTTCGCGCGTCCTTGGATATTGCAAAACTGACCGAAATCCTGTCCATATCCTCAAACCAATTGAACATGCATTTTATATTCTAATAGCTCGCCTTTATTAAATTCTGATAATTGCCAGTTTGATATAAATTTGTGTATTGGGAGTTGAAGTTTTTCTATTCCCCAGAATATGTTTTGCAAATACGACGCAGGTTTATTTCTAATTTGTGTGGTGTTTTTTTCCTTTACAATAAAAGAGAGGAGAATAGCGTTAATGATTGCATTTTTAGAACAACTCAAAATCTGTTTAAGTATGCGTTCAAGAAACAGAAACTACGAACGAGATAATTAACGAAAGAGCAAGACGGTTTTCTCAGAGACTGACGGAGCACTATCCAGAACTATGCAGACAAAACAGAATTAGAGTTGAAAAAGTCAATCTTAACGTGAAAGTAATCCCGAATAAAAAGGTTTTCCTTTGGCCTGTTTAGATTTCGAGGATGAATTAACTAAAAGCTTTTCTTTTCCCACTTGTGCATCATATTGAAATTTAAACGCCGTTCGATTGCATTATTCAGGGTTTAATAGAAAATAAATAGCGACTCTGGCGAATGTTTTGGATCGTGAACTCGAACAGGACCGAGTGACACTCGACGAACACTTGGAATTTTAATAATTTTTCAATTTCCACGGAAAACAAATGTGAAGGAAAGAAATAATGTTTCTTCGGATGAGCGAAAAATGGTGTTTCGATTACTTTCGATTAGTTGCACATTCAATAATTTAATAGCGTTTTAGGCGACTGCAATTTACGTATAGTTGAAGTTTCTTGAAATTTTTCACATTATATAATTTTTTAAATGATTTTTATAATACAAAGAAACATATGTTTGATAGTTTTATTAAATTAACTCTTCAAAATGGTCGCCACACTCATGTTCCCCTCAAAGAAGCTTCATTGGGTGATAAAATATTGAACAAGATTTCCTATGGTTTTAGCCAATAAACCATTCACAATATTTTTGCCTGTATGAAAAATCACCGGGTAAGGGTGCTTGTATCTTTTGTATAAATTGCTCTTCTACTTGTTGACCTACGAAAGTACTCTTCTACTTGTTGACTTCAACTTGTTGAGCAATACTTCGAGTACTTCTAGTACAATCCTTTTTTTCAACATATAAAATTTATTTTTCGACTTTAGGACCGATTTCTAGCTGCCGCTCACATTCTTGAAAATTTGGAACCACACTATTCGTATCCAAGTCTTTGCATCAAAAGGTGGCGGTATCACTGCATTCGGTATCATTGCCCGTAAATACGCCTGGCTCCTTTAGAATTTTGGAGATGTTCCCCGTCATTTAGAAGCATGTCCTGATTTTCGCGTATATATTTTAAATGCACACACTCAATTTTTGTCGCAATTTTTAAATAACAATCTTAGTCGTGGCAATATTGCCACGACATTACAAGTTGCTACATCCTTCAGGGTTGATATGGGGTGTAATTTTTAATTTAAAAAAAAGTTTTAACAATGTTTATTAGTTTATTTGTAGTATATTCGATAAATAACAACAAATTAATATTTGCAAAATGTGCTTTTTCACATATTTCCTTAAAATCTCAATTTTTTTCATAGCTTTTTGACTGGTGATTTAGAACTTTATTTTCGCGAAAACACTTTTTGTATGGAACTTTTTTCTTTAAAACCTACGAAAGTACTTTCCTTTACACCCTTTAATATATATATATATATATATATATATATATATATATATATATATATATATATATATATATATATATATATATATATATATATATAGCTACTACCCGTCCGCTTCCTGCTTACGCCCCCGCAATTTCTCTTAGGAGCTAATTTTTATGTACCCTTCTCCTTAGCGATATATCTACGACGCATGAGGAAAATCCCTGCCAAATTTTTTGAAAAAGTTTGTAGGTCTTATAGTTTCGGAGAATTCGCGAAAAATGAGTGGTTCTGAGGCAAATTTCGTTAAAATCCTTTCATCCGTTCGAGCGTGATTGAAGAACAAACATATTTTCACATTTTTATATATATATATATATATATATATATATATATATATATATATATATATATATATATATATATTCATTCCTTCATCCGCCATCCAAAGTGCCAGCGAGTGTCTCCCAAGACCGGTTTCTGGCCTGCGACCCCTATCGGAAGTTCGGACACTTAATTAAAAAATCACTGATTTGAATTGCACCTTTGAGTACAAAATTTATAAAAAATAAGTCTTAACTAATCTTTAATTCTATTTATACACGTCACATCAGTTTTCGTAGCAGCAACTGTTTTCCGGGATGCGACTGCCTAAGTTTTTATTTATTTAATTAGGATAATTTCAGTATTGTTTCTTGTGTTGTCTAGTACCACAGACTTTTTTCTTTCGAAGAAAAAATTACAACTGAAAAAAGTGAGGCTTAGAAGCTTTTCCAATAATCTCTTTCGCTAGGAGAAAAGGAAAAAAAATAAAAAGTTTACGAAACAAATTTCAGATTAAATCCACAGAGTGTTTAAAGAAAAGTTTGTTTCTCGGGGAAGCAATCGAAAGTTGCTTATAACTACGAACAGTTCGAAGTATTTGATGTTTTCAGAATGTTTAAGAACGAGGAATACTACGACCCGTAGGTATTTTGAATAAACAATTTTAACTGCCAAATAAAGATTAATTTGTTTATCATACTTCTTAAAACTCTTTTATAACGCACCGAGTAAATAATTCCTTCATTTCCAGTCTAAAAAACGATTAGGCCCCGACGTTTGAATGCCGTCACCGCTGGAATAATTAAAGAAGTGGATGAAGTAGGGGTAGACATATTTTGCAAAATCCGGCAGAAAGTGTGGGACACAAAATTCTGGCTAGAAGATTGATACATCTCAGCATTTCTACTTCTATGCAAAACGGGTTTCAGATTTCAGGTTAGCTGATATCATAAAGATATCGAAAGAATGTCTTTGTACCATTTTTGCATGAACCTTTGGGAAATGCGTAAAATGCTCTCGAAATGGGTATCGCGTTTGCTCATAGCAGACCAAAAATAACAACATATCGATGATTCTGAGCAATGTTTCGAGTTGCGCGGAGTTAAGCGAAATAAAAAGGATTTTTTCACGCAGTATGTGACAATGGTTGAAACATGGATCTATCACTACACAAGTTAAATCGGCAATCAGCTGATCAAAAACACAACCATGGGCAGGCAAGGTTATGGTGTCAGTATTTTCGGATGCGCATGGGATATTGCACTTCGAATTGCTTTCTCATCCACTGTATTCTTCAGATCTGACCTCCAACCAATTCCTGATCTCAGACCTCAAAAAATATGCTCGCTAGAAAGAAATTTCGCTCCAATGAAGAGGTAATTGCTGAAACTGAAGGATATTTTGAAGGCAAAGATAAATCGTTCTTTAAAAAAGGTGTAGACATCTTAGAAAAGCGTTGGCTTGATTGTATTACTCTTCAAGGAGAAAATATTGATGAATAAATGAATGATAGTTTTTTGTCTAACATGCTACTGTCCAATTAAAAGACAATTCAAAGCACAAGTAGATATAACACAAATAATTTGAACTTAACCTAACAATGGTACACCGCATGAGCCTTCAGCACAATCTCAAAAGCTGATTTTAACTAAGTAAGCGGGGACTGAAAAATATCCATTAAGCACACAGAGACGTTCCCGCCAATGACATATCTGTTATGGTCTCGGCATTAGAGGCCAAGTTGGTGCTGGGGGTAGGTATGGTGAAAGTATCCCGAACTCCCGAACTTAATTTGAGGAACATAAAACCAAATCTCACTGAGGAGTTGATCACAATTAATTAGGCCACCGTAGAGCTTCAGCCGGAAAAGCTGAGCAGCATACACTCTACTATCCTCCAGGGACTGACAGGAGAATCTTTTCAATAACAGAGTGTAGCTATAACCGGTGTACCTGCTATGTAGCCTATGTACCTACGTCGCTGAACCTGCTCAAAACGAGAAATCTGTGTAGTATATATTGGCGACTAAACGGGGGAAACATAAATAAGTCTAGATTGTATTGTATTATACAGAGTTAGAAAACAGCTGATAATATCAAAAGGTTTTTGTTGATCTAATTAGGGGGCGAAGCATTGCAGTTGCTGACTACAATGATTTGATCAATATGATGGTTGAATTACAGTTTTCTATCGATATACACTCCCAGGTCCTTTACAACTACAGTCTTCCAAAGCGCATCCATTTCGGGAATAAAAATAATTAATTATATTAAACTTGAGAGAAAAGGCAATTTTTTGCATTTGGTAATATTCAGTGGATGCCTGTTACAAACATATCATGGCTAAGAGATGTAGATCATCCTGTAATAGAGAGCAGTCATATGATGATAGAACTGGCATAAAGGTCGTGGGCAAATAAAAAAGTGTTGCACTTCAGCGTGGAAGTAATATTGTTGAGAAAGACGGAAAAAATTAAAGAAGCAAGGATGTTGTCTTAGGTGCACCATTAGTTGCAATGAAGATACGAGAATTGTGACCATTAAACTCAACATGTTATGCAATGTTTGCAAGGTAAGATTTAAAGAACGAAATTGTACTGTCATCAAAGTTTAATGATTAAGTTTGTCGAATGTTTTCGAAAAGTCTTTACTTTCTATTGATTTGTATATAAATTGAAGGAAGCATGTTAGATTGGTAATTGTGGATCTGCCTTGATAGAAGTCATGTTGCTCAGATATGATCGAATGTTTAATTTTCAAAAATATTTGATTGTAAATTCAGGTTTCAAAAACTTTGGGAAAGTTGCACCGGATTGAAATGGTGCGATAGTTAGTGACATGTGCTGGGTTGCCTGATTTGTGAACAGGAGTGATCTTGGAGGATTTCCACGTGCTGGGAAACGTGATTGTTTTAACTGATAGATTGTACACATGAAGCAGTGGTTCCGTCAAAATGATATAGCAGGCCTCACCAAGAAAAGCTGGTATTTTGTCAGAACCAGCTGTGAGTTTATTCTTTAACTTTTTAATGGTAACTTTTATGGCAGTAACGTTTAGTCCATAGAAAAAATAAAAACAATGTCGCTAGGGTTTTTCAATTCTGTAGAGTTGTATAGCATATCACCAGGAATCCGGGATGTGCCTTTTCTGCGGGAGACGTACTGCCAGCATATTTTCGGGTCGTCAGTTAAAGGGGTTTGTATTGTATTAATGTACTGCTAGGCTTGAAATATTTTATTTTTTATTTAACGGCGTAATCATTGATGGTGCTGATAAAGTCCAAAAAGTACAAAAAAGGTTTGTACTTGTTTCATTTGTTAGACCGGGGACTCATTGACCGAAGGGTCTTCAAAACTATACAAAAAGAATCTAAATAAGATGTATACATAATTAATTTCATTTCTAAACAAGAACGCGCTATATACAAGTAATTTTATTCTCATTTGTTTGTAACATCATTTTCTATGAGATTTCTAAATGTTAACACCTTCTTCATTATTAACGACTTAATCTGCTAGTTCTCCCTTTATGTAAAATAACGTTCTTTCATTTCACTCGTCTCACAGACAGAAAAGACAAAACCTTTTGCTTATTTAATGAATGTTTTTACTTCATCCTTGCCTTATAATTGTTCAGTTGGGTAAGTGTTTTCTTCGCACTTTATTTTACTTTGTAACGTTGCATTATAGACATGCTGTCTAAAGGAAATTGTGACGGTCGAAAAAAGAAGTACAGTACGTTATTTATTTATAGTGATGTCCAAATCTAAAAACTCCTTTTTAGTCAATACGAGGAATGACGAAAAAGTTAGGAGAAATCAGCAAACTAACCTAATCAGCAAACGAACCTAAAGAAAATAAAATTCATATATTTCACGAAATCACCCAACAATAATACAGAGTGAATAAACACCAGTAATATTGAGCGAGAGGACATGTATTTATTGATTGGGTTATACAAGGTATCACAACAGAAAATGTCTGTTTGTTATACCGATATAAATAAAAGAGAGACGTCCATTAACAAAATTTTTTATTAATTACTGAATATATATTTTAAGAAATTACTTTTTTAAAAGTAATGTCATCCAAATGTAAATCTTCACGCTTCACACTCAGCAAAATTCAAAGGACGGCTCGGCATAAACTCTCTGTAATGGCTGCCATTTTATGTCGGATATTTTCTCTTAACTGTACCAAAGGACTCGGTTTATTGACGTAAACTTTCGATTTCAGATAGCCCCCATAAGAAAAAATCTATATAAATCTATCTATATCTAAGTAGTTGGCATCATTGAAAGTTTCAGACAGCTCAAATGGTTTAATTATAAGTCCGTTTAAAATTCCGGTCCAGATGTTAACTTTAAATTGATATTGGGACCGGTTTTCACGCGTTAAATGCGGGTTTTCCGTATGCCAACTGTGTAAGTTATTCAAGTTTAAATTTTTTTTTATTTTTTAAACGACTGGTGAAGTACATTTTTGAGTACACAAAAGTATTTTTTATCATGGTATGAGTTTTTTGAAATGTGGTCCTTTTGCAAAAAAAATAAGCAATAATATTTTTTGTGGTCGTGATTTCAAAATGTTGTACCACTTTGAAATCTTGACTAAATGTTCCATCTTTTGAAATAACTTGCCCGGGATAGGGTAATATTTTTTTTTTAAGAAGTGTCAAAGTTAGCTGACCTAATTTTTTAAACCACGACTCGATGAAAGTTTTTTTTTACTAAATTAACAAAGTTCATAGTTTAATTTGTGACTGCGATTTAATAGCATGTTTATTTAGGTTCATGTCATAAAAAATAACACTGAAAAATTTGAAAAATTGTGATCACAGTACCTAAAGATATAGATTAGGGTGTCGAGTTTCTATATTTTCAAAAATATGCCTATTATCACTTAACACGGTGACATGAATCACGGTGATGACATGATCATCATCATCAGCTCGTGTCGATCCACTGCAGGATCCTCTTCAGCATGCTTCCAACTTTCACGGTCCTGGGATTGCCTCTGCCACTCGGGTCCTATATACTTAACGATGTCATCAATCCATCGTACTTTCGGTCTTCTTCGCGGGCATTTGCGATCAAGCGGTATCCACTCCAGGATTGCCTTGGTCCATATGTCGTCCCTTCGTCTAGCTATAGGGCTTGCCCATCTCTGTTTAAATTGCTTTATTCTTCCAATGATGTCACATACTTTCGTTTATTCCCTGATCCATGCGCAGGGCTTTCTGTCTTACCTTGTAATGCCAAACATACACCTTTCTATTCCCCTATATGCTACCCGAATTTTTTGAATTGAAAGCGATGTGTGTGTCCAGGTTTCACTTCCGTATGTCATAACGGATAGGACGCACTGATCGAATACTTTTCTTTTTAGGCAAAGTGGAAGTCTGCTCTTAAATACTATGGTGAGCCCGCCAAATGCCTGCCGGCTACATTTAACACGCTGTTCCACCTTCCGGGCGGTATCCCTTTCTATTGAAATCCTTTCCCCAATATATATAAAGTGGTCCACAATCTCCAAATTCCTTCCTAAAACTAAAAGTATTCTGGCTTCAGCAAGTTTATTGAACATAACCTGACTCTTTTTCAGGTTTAAGCCATGGTTCGCTTGCCCTTTGCAGCTCTTGTATGCGTCTTTGCAGGTCCTCTGGGTATTGTGAAAGGAGGACGATATCATCTGCAAATCTAAGATGGTTTAAGTTTGCTCCATTGATCTTCACACCATCCTGCTCCCAATCCAGTTTACGGAATACTTCTTCAGGGCAAGCCGCCAAAACAATAGGCGATATTGTGTCACCCTATCGTACACCTCGTTCTACATTAATTCCCACTTCAAGATCATCAAGATGAATTGTCGCTGCTGCTCAGTGGCATGGTGTATTCGTTGTGCCTTTCTATGGCCTGCTGTACAATCTGGATGTGATCCATTGTACTGAATCCACTTCTGAATCCTGCTTGTTCTCTTGGTTGTGCGTCATTCAGTTTTTTAATATTCTTTTAGAAGTTATCTTAGTGAAAACTTTATACATTATTGATAGGAGGCTTATAGGACGGTAGTTTTGTAAATCTTACTCTGCTCCCTTTTTATGTAAAAGGATCACTTCTGCATTTTTCCATAAGTCAGGTACTTTTTGTTCTTCGAGGCATTTTGAGTATAGTTTTGCCAGTGTTTTATGTAACGTCCGACCACCAGCTTTTAGCATTTCGACAGTTACACTGACCTTTCCTGGAGCCTTGCCGTTTTTCATCGATTCTATAACATTTGTTACTTCCTCCACTAGGATATCTGTCATTTGTTCTTCCGTGGTATTATTGTTTTTGATTGGTTCTGATTTACATATAACTGAGAATAAAATTTTCTGACAACCTCTAACATTTGCGTACGCGGCTTGCATACTGTGTCATATCAGTCGCTTTAAGGTATATATTTGAGTTCTTTTGTTTCTCAGATTCTGCTTAGCCTTGTTAATTCCTTTGTTTTCTTAGAGGGTTTTGTGCACTAGCTGCATGTTGAATCGGTGCGTGTCCTCTCTGATACGTTTTCTTATAGTTTTACAGAGCTCAGTGTAATCGACACTGCCAAAAGGGCTAACTGCATTTCTCATTGCCAGCCGTTTCTTCATTAAATCAATGGTCTCACTGGAGATTTTTGTCTGTTTGAGACATTTTTCTTCTGGTGCTATTGAAACAGTCGTTTGAAGCACATTGTTTCGTGGTCGATTTCTTCATATTGAACTGATAGTTCGACTTCCTCCGGTTCTTGTAATACAGCAAACGCTTTAACAAAGCAATCTCAAAATCGCTTCCTCTCTCCAGCAGTTTCTCAGAATTCACTTTGCCCTTCTTTGATCTTACCATTCTTTCGTTTTCTTTTCGACAGTTAATCCTAACTTACTAACTTGTTGGTACCATTCGGTGGTCACTTCCAACATTAAAATTGTTAAGGACAGTACAATTGGTAAATCGTTGGTCATGATGTAGTCAATATCACTAGTGAGCCCAGATGGACTTTTTCATGTCCATTTTCTGGTTATATTTTTCTTATAGAACGAATTCATAATATAGTTCTTGTCCTTCAGCAAAATAAACCAATCTGTCAACTTTATTGTCTTGCTCACCAGTTCCATATGGGCCAGTTACATTTTTGTCGGTTCTCGTTGTAATTCTGGCATTAAAATCACCCATCAGGATTTTGTATCTACATTTCTCCTTGTATAAAAGCTGGGCCACATCATCATAAAATTCCTCAATTTCCCTATCCGTATGACTTATAGTTGCTGCATAAGCTTGGACGATTTGAAGCCTAAACTTTTTCTTCAGCTCAATAACGCATTGGGCTAGTCGGTCAGATGTACTTTTAAATTTTACTACACTGTCCTTCAGCTTTCGATTGATGAGGAATCCAATTCCGTCACATCGGTCATTTTCCGTACCTCGAGTATAAAGTACGTGTCCAGTTGGTTTCAGTTTGATTAACTTTTCGCCCTTTTTTAGTATTTCACAGAGCCCAATAATATCCCAATGTATGTTGCCAAGTTCCATTAACAGTTCTTGCAATCGGGCCTCCGTTTTTATAGTCCGTATATATAGCGTTGCAATGTCAAAAGACCAATGGTAGCCTGATCTAACGCGGTGATTCTTAGCAGCCTTTGCTTTGGCGCAGGTCTACCCGCTGCCGTAGGTAGTTGCTCCTTGGCCTCCGGGGAATGAGGGCCGTGTTTGAGGTTGTACTGTCATATTGAAACATATTGAAATACCGTTGAAGGTATGGACTGTAATCTGCCATGCTAGTCCAATGCGGGTTGGCAGATTTTGGATCATGTTAGTCTGAGGCCTCTGCCTTGACTTGTCCGCCAGGGGTGACCCTGGCAGACGGCATAGCTCTCCCCTTTACAATGTCAAAGTCTGATCCACAAAGAGACTACCCGCTAGCTGTACCCGCCCTAAATTTAATTTTTCCTAATATTTAATTTTTGTCGTCTATCTCATCTTCTTCGATGATAGTTTCGATTGGCCGCAAATCGTTCATGAGCCCCATGTACTTATTAATTAAAACGACATCTTCTTCATTGCACCGAATGATGTCATTTGGAAAGCGTTGTTATAAGGTCTGATAGATTTTAAGAATTCATTTGATTTTACATGTGTTCCATGGAGTAGCGATTTTAATAGCTCTGGAAGTTGTCGCAAAAGTTCTAGTTTTATTTTGCCAGCTGAACAGCATAAACCTTCACATTCTCAACCCACTTTAATGTTTTACAATAACTACAAATTTTTGTCATTGAACTTAATTTTGATTCGAACGAATTTTTGATTTCATACGTCATAAATCTTCTTTCCTTTTTTTCCTATTTCCTATTTTCTATTTTCCGTTTCATCTTGACTTTCATATGCACGCTTAGCTTTCATATACTTTGATTTAGACGTTACCAAATTTAATTTGGACTTACCTTTTTTAGGCATTTATGACCGATTGATTGACAACCGAAACTTCAATATAAAACGTTGAAATAAATATTTTACTAATTTAATGCTAGGAAACTAATTTTTCGTTTTAATCTAATTATTCCACGCTTCCTTCTTTTCTTCTTTTTCTTCTTTAATTAATAAATATAAACATATACATATACATACATATAAACATATATATATATATATATATATATATATATATATATATATATATATATATATATATATATATATATATACATTTAATATCTTTTTAAATCTGTCAATTGACATTTGGTAAAAATTTGTTTAGGTTAGAAAAAAACAAAGTTTTAATGCTGCATAAAAATATTAATTTAATAGTTTAATTAATAATTACTTTATTAAAATTAATAATAATAGTAGTTAATGTACATGATAATAATAATCAATAATAAGTTGATAAAAGCTGAAATTTTAAATTTAGCGATCATTAGCGCCCTCACAACCGCTTTAGGAGTTTGAACTCCGTTGCAGACGTTCTTAATTAGTCTTAATATAGCCCAAGAAAGAAAAAATTCATTTTAAATTTTCATGTTAATAATAAGTTTATAAAAGCTATAAAATCAGATAATTAGCGATTCTCATCATTAACGCCCCCGCAACTGGTGTAGGGAGTCCAATACTCATATAAATATTAGCCTATCCATTAAGTACATGAATTTTCTAGATGGATACTAAGTTTTAATGTCAATCGGATGCACATGGTTCAGTAGTTATAACGGAACATCCGTAAAAATCACTGTAGATTTATATATTAGTATATATATATATATATATATATATATATATATATATATATATATATATATATATATATATATATATATATATACGTGCAACTCTATATAATTATGAGTCAAAATTTGCGTAAAATTTGTTAGTCGAAAACCCAACACAGAGTTAGGGACTATAATTCTTGAAGCATCCGTGTATTTTTTTGTATTCCGACGAATAAAAAATAAATATAAGTTTTTTAATGTAATACTTTACAAATGTTTTCTACCTATTTTTTTCGGACTGAAACTTAGTTAAACACGAAAAAAAACTTTCCCCATGCAGGACCATTATCTTGGTTTTCTAGTCATTAAGAAAAGTATTTTGTTTCGAAAAGTGTATACGTTTTGCTTTTTCCACTCAAACCGTCCACTCAACGTTTTAAAAGCGTAAAACGCCGTTGGTAAGAAATATTTTTTATTTCTTATTACAGTCCATAATAAGTTTCAATTTACCTTGCTCTCGTAATATAAATAAGCCTTTTCGTGAAAAATTAAAATGCCTAGTTTTCCTTTGAGCACTGCCATCATTTATTTATAAGATGTTGCATTCAGATCTTTATTTGAAACGTTTGCAATAGAGAACAAAATGCTATAAAATACATGCGCTATACAGTGCTATGAAATAATGAAACTCAAGGGAATGTTTTGAAATTTATTTTTATTAGCATATATAATGATATTAAGAAGTATTACAAATAAAAGTCAAATTAATATGGTGTTATTCTTCCTAATTAAATGAACGAAATGTAATTTATTTTTCTCTCATTCTAAATGAAGAAATTAGAAATAACTTACTTAATCCTTCCTGTTAATACCCGGAGGTGTCGAGGTGAAATTACATTTCATGTGTTAATGAAGTTTCTCCATAATTTACGGTCCGTGGCCAGGTTAACTGCTTCCTGCCATGTTTTGCCTGTTCTTTGGATTGTTTCTGTAATGTTCTTATTCCATGTCTTACACGGCCTTCTCCTTTTGTCCTTTCCCATCGCTCTAGCTTCCCAAACTTTCTTGGTTTGTCTGTCTTGATCCATTCTGTATAGATGACTGAACCATCTCAGTTTTTGCTCTTTTATTTTTGATATGAGTGCTGGTATTTCCAAGTTGTCCTTGATTGTGTTATTCCGGATTCTTTTTATTCCCTGTACCTTAGGAAGATATCTCATTCCTGCCGCTTGAACTCTACTCTTTTGCCGTTCTTTGCAAGACCCAATTTTCGCATACATATGTTAGTGTGGGGATATATATCGTTAATTTCATTTTTCTGGATATTTCTTTGTTGTTTAAGAAGCCTCTGTTAAGCGATTGGAACAATTTCCCTGCTTTCGCCAATCTGTTGTTCAGTTCATCGTTCTGGTTTTCCCTATTATTAATAAAATACCTAAGAAGTTATATTTTTCAGTGTACTTGATTTCCATGTTGCTTAGGGTTATTGTTCTCTTCTTGTAATGTTCTTGGTTATTTGTCAATATCATGATCTGTGTCTTATTTGCATTGATGTGTAGTCCAAACTTTTCAGTTGCTTCGTTCCATACTTCTATGTTGAATTTTAATTCTGTCTCAGATTCTGCTATGAGAACGACATCGTCAGCAAATATATATTTTTACATTAACTGGTTTCACCTTTGTCCATCCCACGTAGTATTTCTTAAATGTATTCTTACATATTTTGATTATTTCATCTATTGTGTTTATAAACAACAAACTTCCTCCTTGTCTCACTCATTCCAGTGTGGTGAAGAATTGTAAACATGCCTTGCAGAGATTATGGACACCGAGTCAGATAAAAATTCTATTAATCAGGCTTAGAGGTTAATAAATTATTTGGTGATTTTTTGAGCAGGCAACTGGATGCACTTAAAGTTAAGAAGAATTTGGTAACTTTTTCAACAGCCATTCAAAATATTAGAGAATATAGAAATACAAATTAATCAAGAATTTGGTAACTTAACTGGTGAAAAATCTACAACGTTCATAGAGAATTGCAGAAAGAAACGGAAATTTACTGATAAGGAGGACCCCAATCCGAATGCCAGGATGTGCAAGGAAATCTGTGATACCTTAACCATACAAGTTTATGAACGTTTTAATTTGTGTTGCAAATTAATTGAAACTGAAAAATTTGGTGAATATCGACGATTTTTTGGAACACATTGGGGCTGAGCCGCTGTTACAAATTATTTTCCAAAACAATTTAACATCAGCATATAGTGAATCTGTGGAATTGCTGACTGTTTTGTGTACCGCCCCTATGATGACTGTGGAAAGCGAAATATGTTTATCTGTCCTCAAACGAATCAAAACATTTCTAAGAAACACTATGGGCCAAGAACGCGTTAGCAATGTTATCTACTGAAAAAAAAACTTGTGAAGTCAGTTTCAAATTTTAATGATCAAGTCATCGACCACTTTGCTGCTCAGAAATTTAGGAGGATGGACTTCAACTACAAACAGATTTAATGATCATGGTCCTATGGTGATTTTAGCAAAATTTTATTATCTAGGTACCTATTTGAAAATTTGATGTCTGACTGCTACACTCGCATTTCTACACAGCAAAGTGTGTGTATGATACTATGAAATGTAAAATATTTGGTTGCGACGAATTTCCCTATCACCATCCCAAAATTTGGTTATACGTGCCCCATCTGGTTTTTTCAACACGAATATAAATATTTTCAGCACATTTCCAAATTGGTCGCTACATTAATAAATAAAATTGCCGCATTGGGGTTGAGGCAAATCCACGATTGATTCATGAGAAACCTTTTCATCCTAAACATTATGGTCAAAAGGTGTAATTTTGTCCGTATTTCTTTCAGACTGCGTGAGATGATAACTGGATGTTTGTAGACTGATTTATTCAGAGAAAAATTTCTTGGGTGAGTTATTGCAAGACATGATGATGTTAATTGGTTACCAAAAGCATGTGATTTGACACCTTTGGACTATTTTCCACAATCCACAATCGATTCCTGAAATTATTCGAGTCATTGGTGAGATAATCTATTTGGTTATGCTAAAAAGTCATCCAATATTTTGACAAAGGAGTGAACGTCTGCGGAGGGCAAAAGGTAGCCATTTGACAGATATTGTCTTTTCTTGTTTAAAATGTCATACACTATGCTTCAATTATCAATGAAACGTTTTTTGAAATCAAAGCAAATTCTGTGTTTTATTCAAGAAGGTGTTGATAGGCATTTTATCGGTAGTTTTCCATATATAGTCAGCTAAATGATCGATATAACTCGCGTGCAAATAGTCGAAATTTAGACATGGCAAAACAAAAGCAATAAAAAAATGCGTTTCGAAGAAAATTTCGGTGCTGTTGTTGAAGTGTTGATAAAGATCTAAATGAATCAATTCGTCGCCGTTTGCAAGAAGTTGGATTTTGTTATTCGACTATGTAAAAAAAAATGCGCAAAGATCTTATTCTGATGCCTTACAAGACCAAGTTTGTTCAAGAACTCAAGCCACAAGACCCTTGTTTGAATCGTACGTTTGGTGAATGGGCTCAAAATCATTTGCCACTTGATCCAGAATTTAACCGTAAAATTTTGTTCAGCGACGGATTTTATTTTTGGCTAAATGGTTAGGTTAAGCGTTAGTTAAATTAGGATGAAAGTCGCATCGGTGACAGGGACCATTTAGCGACCACAATGTGTCCATTAATTGAAACCTTTTCAATGACTACGGCAGATGTTCACTTACATTAGAAATTCAGGGTTCTGGGTTTGATAAAGAAGGGCGAGTGTTGAAGAAAAGGGGAATGGTTTCGGATGGTGGTGGGGTGAACGCGTAATGGTGATTAAGGAATGTAGAGGATGGATGATGAGAGATGTGAGAGAGGGAGAGCGAGAATAGCGACTAAATGTGATCAATGATGGATATTTCCCTTAGATAGAGGAAGAGAACATCCAGGGAGCCGGGTCGAAAGAGAATAGGGAGGTCACTGGGGAGGGAGAGTCTGGTCCTGATGTTTGATGTGGCGCGACATTCTATAAGAAAATGGCGGACGATCTGAGGTTCACCGCAAGAGGAGCAGATAGCAGGAGGGTCGTTCCTCAAGAGGTGCTGGTGAGTGAGAGCGCAATGTCCCGATCTTATCCTGAACCAGATGGTGGAGATTCTTTTACAGGGGAAGTTCGGAAAATTGTTGAGGAAGTAGGTAGTTTTAACTTCTCTGAGCTTATTGTGTCCTTCCAATAGGCTCCAGTGATTCTGTAACTATCCTCTAACCAGGGATTTGACGAAGGACGGTAGGTCGGGGGTTGGGAGAGTATGAATTGGAGAGATTTTTCAAGGGCTAGGGTCCCAGCGGTGTAAGAGCTGGATTGAGGGCTTAGGTGATAGCGAAAGGTTTGGGGAAGGAGATGATTAGGTTAAAAAAGAGATGTGGTTTCAACAGGTTGGCTCCACATGAGTAATATAACCCAGATGTTTCTGTTTGTTTGACCAGTTGGCCTCTTAAAGACATCAACACTTATTGTTCATTTTTTTAAAGTCTTATTTATGTTTTTTGGTTAATAACCATTCAATAATGAACATCGACGACACCACTTGAAAGGGTTGAAAATAAAAATCTTTCCCACAAAAAAAATAAGTTGCCACGAAAAGGTCTGCCTATTCCTTAGTCGGCCTTTAGTATATTTAAGTATCATATTTTTACTTTAGAACATTTCATATCTGTACTTCATAGAGTTAAGACCTAGTTTTAGCTTTTATAAAAATGAAGAGTTTTAAAGAATTTTTAAATAAATCGATTTATTGAGTGGTCGGAAATTGGATTGACAGAATGCGCATTGTCAGAAAGAACCGCGGCAGATATTTGACCGAAATTTTCAAACATTAGTGCCATTAAATGTTATTTCACATAAAATAAATAAATTCAAGGCATCTAATTTGGTTGTTATATTATTTGAATTTAAAGGTCAAATGCACTAAATGGTGACCCTGTATCTCGTTTTGTGTTAGTATGCACGTTTTGTTTTTTACACTCGACATATGATATGCAACGTTTCAAGAGCGTAAAACCACGTCGCTACGAAGTACTTTTTTACTTAACCGGTCCATAATATGTTTCAATTTATCTCTCTTTCGTTATATAAATACGCTTTTTTTAACGAAAAAATAACAGGGCTAATTAGACCTGAGGCACATCAATGTTAATTTACAAGATGGTCCTGTTAGATTTTTAATTGAAAGTTAACAAGTGAAAATAGAACGCCCTAAAATAATTCCAGAATATATTTAATATAAAGGGTTTGCTTTCGTTAAGGCTTTGCCTAACATTCTGCTATTTCGAGAACTAGGGGGGGTTGTTCAAAAAGTTTCTGGCCTGACATGGAGATCCTGCAACTATGACAAAATGACTATGATGTTTGTCAAGTTGATTCGTTTGTTAAGTTTGGATGTGTTTAGTTTGTGATAGTCGAGTAAAGTAATACAGTTTTGACGTTTTCTGAAGTAAAGTTTTTTTAAGGTATTGAATTATCTGGAAAGTTCGTAGGGAATTTTTTAAGAGTAAGGCGGATGGAGAAAAATAACCCAATTGAAGCTTTATATTTTTTCATTTTTTGTCATGAATGAATTTTCCGGTTTGTTAATTCTGACCGATTTTTCTCAGTTTTCTTAAAATGAAGGCTGTCTCTAGTAACCCGATTTCGTGTAGGTAGATGTATTAATTTTTTTCAGATGCTCAAAAACGGTCGATTCGCTAATGTTTAACTTATCTGCTATCACACGGCCGGTGATTCGTGGATCTTGGCCTATTATGGGCTTTATTTTTTTGTCATCTAAGCTTGAAGGATGACCAGAGCAATGCCGGGCTCTTTGGTCAAAATCTCCGCCCCTGAAACTACCAGACCACTTTTGCACCGTGGTCTCCCCCAACAGAACCCTCCCCTTAAACGTCACAAAACTTGTTTTTTAGTTTGGACAGAGTGCTTGTCCAAAGAGTCTTTTTCAAATAAAAAAACATAACGTGGGGTAAATGTAAGTTATCGACAGACTTTTTTAAATTAAATCAACTTGATTAGTTGAAAGCAAATCAAAGCGAATCTGAATGTAATAATTCCAAGTACCACAGAAATGAATAATATGTAAATGAAATTTACTAATCCAACAGAGAGTTTTGTTTACAAGCATTAAAAGAAGAACTAATGGAAAATCCGTATAAACTTTCCAGTACTCTGTTCTAAGTGTTTCTACTTCATGGGCACAAAAATAGTTAAATTCTATTTTAAAGGGATCCTTTCATTCATTTGCGATGGAAAGAAAGAAAAGTGGGTCACTGAATTTGAACCTGGTCCCACATATAGTGATAGATATAATATAGTGATAGAAGATAATCAACGCTCAGGATTCTCAAAACAAGCAACCCAAAGTTCTATCCAATGATTGTCGACGGAAATACGCGAGTTTGTTAACATTGTAAACATCTTGTTATATTGTAGAGTTTATAAATTATCGGGCGATACAGGTGGGACTGTCTTGAGCATATCTTACTTCAAAGCACATCTGGATACTCCGCGATGAATGTAGATGGCATCTCTCATCTCTCTAACAAAAAGACTGACAGCGACCTATTAGTCGACGGCGCAGACAGTCCAGGTTAAGTAAACTCTCCATTAGAGGTATGTTGATTAGTTGGCCAAGTGCTGACTAGTTAGTTGGACCTCTCCTTTAGATACGGGACATTTTGGTAACCAGAGTTTTTTGATGTGGGCCATTTATGGCACCAAACGTGTTGGACTCCGTCCATGTCAGTAACTACTCATTTTATTTACCGAATTTTTCAATAACCGGATATTTAAACAGCATGGCAAAGGATAAAGGCCAGACACTATTTTATTATTATTATCACTATTATTACTCAGTTATTATTCAATTACTATTTGTCTACCATCATTTTGTGTTTCATGAACGCTAGATAAAATCCTTTACACTTTAACACTGTTAGTTTAATGTGGAACACTTTCATCTTTATTATGTCTAGTTTAGTAGGGTAGTTTTAAACATCACCTTAAAATCTCCTTTTTTTGTGTTATAATTATTTATTTATATTTTTTGTTTGTCTCTGAACTGTCTCTTGTGCTTGTGATTATCAAATAATTTTTGCAGTTAAGTGAGTCTTTTTGGAGTAGGTGGATCCTTTTCCCAGTTTAAGGGTTTATTTATTTATTTATTTTTGGATTCCAAAGAACTGGGTGGTGAAGTGAAGATAAGATCCATCCGTTACCCATGACCCAACTATCTCCGCCGAATCGCTACCGTAGTCGTAACCTAAATAAGTCAAAAGTTTGGGTGTGAAAAAGCTTTCCGCGTTTGTTAACAGTTTACTAATAATGCATTCGAAGAAATATTGAATTTATTCGAATACATTGTTTGTATTGAGTATAAATTTTAATCCATTCATGTGTTTGGACTGATTTAAATGCGATTCTGCTGCTTTTCTTCTATGTCTAGTAGATGAAATATGGATTCGCCATTACACCTAGCAGTCCAGGGTTGTTCCATAAGTTCGCGCCATTTTTTCATTGAAAAGTTTTATTGAAAAAAATCAACAATTACAACAAATTAATCAGTGATGTATTTTTCGGTATTGTTTACGATCTACTTCCACCTATCGATCAATTTATTGATGGCGTTTCGTCAGAAGTCGCCTTGCCCGGACTCGATGGAGTTGTTAAGCCAATTTTTGAAATCCTCATCGTTGGCGAAGCTTACGTCCCTCATTTGGTTGGACAGCAAGTGAAAGAGGTGATAATCGGTTGGAGCATGATCTGGAGATTACGACGGAAGCGAAAGAACCTCTCATTCGAGATCATTCAGCGTCTTTTTGACACTTGATGTTTGTTGTTTATGTCATGCAGAGTTGTGGAGCAATATAACTTGACATTGTCGATCGGGTCGTTTTAATGAATAACCTCATTTATACGGTGCAGCTGGGCGAAGTAGCGTTCCTTGTCGTGTTTTGTTCTTCTCCAGTATTTTCCAGTGTACATGAGACTCTCTCGACCTGACCAAACGTAGATCATGGTCTTCTTGGGATAAAGATCTTACTTAATTATCGGCTTTGGCGTGTCTACTACGGCCACTAGTCCGTCCTTTGCTTCATAGTGATGTAGAGACACCGTTTCTCATGTCGCATGACGATTCTGTTTAAGAATCGTTGCTTGTGGTCGCGTGTTGCTCGGTGTCAGGCGAGATATTGAGCAACTTCGTTGCGGCGATTTTCCTTGTTGTCGTTGATTAGTTTGTGTGGCACCCAAGCTTCGAGTTTTTAAACTATTAACAAGAAATTGTTGGGGGTCTATCTCGAGGGGTCTTATTAGCTATTGCGTCCTCTCCATATACCGTCCAAATGTCTCGAACTGCTTCTGTAGCTTTTTGACCACGACGAAAGGCAAAATATAGCTAGAGTCGAAACTAAAATCTTTTGCCGCCGGAAATTTGCAAATCAAACTTCTGAAAGTTAACTAAAATTAAGTTTTTCAGAAAAAATGATGCTAATAGTTTTGTAGAGTAAGAAAATGGTTTTCGAATGCATATATATACCTGGCCATACAAAGTGAAAAACAGACGAGTTATAAAAACGGCGGAAATTTATGGTACAACCCATTAATACGACATTGTGGATTTTTATTAAGTTTTTGTCGATTGTAGCTGTTTTTTGGCCAGTATTCATTATCCTCAATAGACGTTATATAGAATAGACTCACGTTAAAATTCAACAGTATGTCCGTTGGAATTAAATCCATCAAAATAAAGTATTTTTTGTAACGTTTTATTATACTTTAATAGCAGATACGGTGCTCGTCATTTTTAGGCGATATTTGGTCATGGTTACGAGTTCAGAAGAAATTAAACAAACGATAAGGGCACCAGTCAATTGGTTTATCAAAAAAAAATATATATATATATATATATATATATATATATATATATATATATATATATATATATATATAATATAAAACAGATAAGACAATATATATAATGCGATAAATAAAAGACCGAAAAGAGATTCGGTATTAACGGTTTATATCTGTAATTAGATAATTTTAGGCAATAGTCATTCCCAAATAGAAGTTCTGTAAACCTTACTTGGACAAAATTACCAATCGTACTGCTGTGGAAGTGTTGGCTATTAAGTAGCGGGGGTTCTAATGGGGAACGACTAGTCTACAATAGTGTGGAGCATCGAAATCAGTTAGTTTCATATGAAAGTCGACTAACAGTTATAACCCGTCAATGATTGGATTCTTTTTTGTTCTACTGGGATCTCGAAAAGATACGGGATTAACGAGATGTTTAGGGTCGAAAATAACCTAACTGTTACGTAAAGCTCCACTGTCAATGACAACAATCCATCGAGGCTCGCTCCAGCATAACAGGCATTAAACGAAAAGCCACGCCTACCCGCTCTTCTCTATGGACGAGAGTAAAAAATAGTGGAAATACTTAAAGGAAACTGCGCATATTAGTGATATCGTATCTCAACTCGGTATCAGAGGGTATTTAGGTAACTGAGAGTGGATAAGAAAAATAAAGTAGAAATGAGACTGGAATAAGTAAAATCAAAGAGGAGATAATGTAACAGATTTTTCAAACGTTACATTATAATAGCTCGAATTGCCACAAATAAGCAACTAAACGCATGCGTCTAAACCCCCGCGACATTCCGTCTAATGAATCAAATTTAATAAATATCATAACCATTTAATAGTACTTGGTGCTATCTCAATGTCACACCGATAATTTTTCAAGGAACCCTCGTATATTTTTCCAGTTTCGATTTGACCCTTAAAAGTTTACGTATGCCCATTTTATATAACTCTAATTTGAAATTTAAAACTCCAAAATGTACAATTGGTTTTTTTTGTTTGTTTTTCAGTATCCAGTTAATCGATATACCCATCCATCAGGGTTCCTCCTTTACCTTTCATATTTTTTTCACCATGCGTTCCGATAATAATGAAACATTCTCGATTCCCTGTTTCGTATGTTTAGCTCATTATTGATAATTTGTTTTCGAACGAGGGAAGGTAATTCAAATGTTTTTCGATCGATTTTAGGTGCAGAAATCGGTGTTAATGTACTTTTTGAGTAAGCCTAATTCTGATTTCAAATTCAAAACATGTTCAGATGTTTTTTTTTTACTTTGTGGAGTAATGCATGCTAATATTATTAAGGGAGACGTCCGTAGGTTGGGATAGGTTTTATTTTTTGGTGATAGCATTCGCCTACATAAATTTTTCTAGGAGTTTTATATACCGTTTGAAAGGTAATGTTCATGGCTATACTTTTGCCGACGAAAATTATTCCATGAAACAGCTTTGCATATTCTTTCTCGGGAAAAGAAGCGCCATACTGCCACGCTCTTGTGCAGTAAGAAAAAAGTCGGTCAAGCTACTGCACAAGGCAGTAGCTTGACCGACTTTTTTCGTGCTTTTTAACGACATGACTTTTCCGATTTTCTTTGGAACTGTTGAAAAATCAGACTCGTCCATATTCCATATATAGTGCATCAGAATGGTACAAATGGA
This sequence comes from Cosmopolites sordidus, assembly GCA_031761425.1. Taxonomy (NCBI): domain Eukaryota; kingdom Metazoa; phylum Arthropoda; class Insecta; order Coleoptera; family Curculionidae; genus Cosmopolites; species Cosmopolites sordidus. Next base: position 31,151 of record JARFXV010001124.1, on the reverse strand, counting down.
AAAGCACACCTAAATTATCAAAAAATGGGTCGACATTTTCCTTGCAGAAGGCCTTGATTCGGCTGAGACTGGTTTGTTCGGGCGTGAGCAAAGACATTTTTTAGTGTCGCTGCATGAAGCCGCAGTACCAACATTTTCCAACCATTTCATCAATATCCCATAATGCTGGATATTCGATATTCAGTTTTCGCGTAAATTCGTAGGCTAATTGTTTCAATTCGGTTATGGTTAAGACGTAATAGATATGACAGTATCGCACAAGATATTCGACCAAAGCTTGTGCTTGTTCGTCATTGAACACCCATGGAATCAAAAAGCAAAAATATTAAAAATTTGTGATTAAAATGCATCGTCGGATGCAATACGGCGAACGATAGGCATCAACTCTTCATAAGACATATTTGAAATGTCTGGAAATTCTTTATCCAATTTTGCGATATAGCGCGACAAACTAGATTTGCTCAATGCGTAGGCACGAGCAATGAGTCTAATAACCTTCTTTTCGATTTTGATATTTTTCAGCGCTCCAAGCACTGAGTCAAAATCAGAAATACCATGATTAATTGTTCTTGCTTTACGGCTTGTCTTTTTTACGTTCTGCTTGTTGAAAATTCAAGAAATAGCTTATTTGCTCTTTTGAATAACTATTTTTTACTTTTATTTTTGTTTTACCACTTATCTACTTTATCTTACACTTTTTTGTTTTATTCTTTGCTTTTGTTTGATTATTACGTTTTGTTTTCCCTTCTTCATTGGCAAAAATTGAACTGGCTTCACAGCGGAACTGAGGCTCCTTATATACCCCCAGGTATCCGTAAAGAAGTATTCAATGGTGGGTATAGAACATCTCGAAGTTTCGATTTGTTTACGATTTTGGAATATTCTCGAAAGTTTTTGAATGTTATTGATCCTGTGGAATATTTTAGAATGTTCTAGAAAATTTTAGAAAATTCGATGGAATATTCTAGATCATTCAAGATAATTCTAGAAAATTCGATATATATTCTAGAAACATCGAGAAAATATGAGGAAACGTAGAGTCCCAACATACGTGCCTCAACTGTTCCAAGTTACGTACATCCTGGACATTTTAAAACGACATGAAACTTTTTTCCCTATGCAAGGTATGTTCGAAATTCATTTGGGACTGTAAAAAAGACAAAAAACTATGGTACAAATGTTATATCCATCTTTTTTTACCGATGAAAAAAGGTAGTCGTAAAAAAGTACCCAGTGGTGGGTATAGAACATTTCGAGGTTTCGATTTGTTTACGATTTTGGAATATTCTCGAAAGTTTTTGAATGTTATTGATCCTGTGGAATATTCTAGAATGTTCTAGATAATTTTAGAAAATTCGATGGAATATTCTAGATCATTCGAGATAATTCTAGAAAATTCGATATATATTCTAGAAAAATCGAGAAAATATGAGGAAACTTAGAGTCTCACCATACATGCCTCAACTGTTCCAAGTTACGTACATCGAGGCCATTTTAAAACGACATGAATTTTTTTTCCCTATGCAAGGTATGTTCGAAATTCATTTGGGACTGCAAAAAAAACAAAATACTATGGTACAAATGTTATATCCATCTTTTTTTACCGATGGAAAAAGGTAGCCGTAAAGAAATGTCCAGTGGTGGGTATAGAACATCTCGAAGTTTCGATATGTTTACGATTTTGGAATATTGTCGAAAGTTTTTGAATGTTATTGATCCTGTGGAATATTTTAGAATGTTCTAGAAAATTTTAGAAAATTCGATGGAATATTCTACATTATTCGAGATAATTCTAGAAAATTCGATATATATTCTAGAAACATCGAGAAAATATGAGGAAACTTAGAGTCCCAACATACGTGCCTCAACTGATCCATGTTACGTACATCGTGACCATTTTAAAATGACATGATTTTTTTTTCTCTATGTAAGGTATGTTCGAAATTCATTTGGGACTGTAAAAAAGATAAAAAACTATAGTATAAATGTTATATCCATCTTTTTTTACCGATAGAAAAGGTAGCCGTAAAGAAGTGTCCAGTGGTGGGTATAGAACATCTCGAAGTTTCGATTTGTTTACGATTTTGGAATATTCTCGAAAGTTTTTGAATGCTATTGATCCTGTGGAATATTTTAGAATGTTCTAGAAAATTTTAGAAAATTCGATGGAATATTCTACATTATTCGAGATAATTCTAGAAAATTCGATATATATTCTAGAAACATCGAGACAATATGAGGAAACCTATAGTCCCAACATACGTGCCTCAACTGATCCAAGTTACGTACATCGTGACCATTTTAAAATGACATGAAATTTTTTTCCTTATGCAAGGTATGTTCGAAATTCATTTGGGACTGCAAAAAAAAACAAAAAACTATGGTACAAATATTGTATCCATCTTTTTTACCGATGGAAAAAGGTAGCCGTAAAGAAGTGTCCAGTGGTGGGTATAGAACATCTCGAAGTTTCGATTTGTTTACGATTTTGGAATATTCTCGAAAGTTTTTGAATGTTATTGATCCTGTGGAATATTTTAGAATGTTCTAGAAATTTTTAGAAAATTCGATGGAATATTCTAGATCATTCGAGATAATTCTAGAAAATTCGATATATATTCTAGAAAAATCGAGAAAATATGAGGAAACTTAGAGTCCCAACATACGTGCCTCAACTGTTCCAAGTTACGTACATCGTGGACATTTTAAAACGACATGAAATTTTTTTCGCTATGCAAGGTATGTTCGAAATTCATTTGGGACTGTAAAAAAGATAAAACACTATGGTACAAATATTGTATCCATCTTTTTTACCGATGGAAAAAGGTAGCCGTAAAGAAGTGTCCAGTGGTGGGTATAGAACATCTCGAAGTTTCGATTTGTTTACGATTTTGGAATATTCTCGAAAGTTTTTGAATGTTATTGATCCTGTGGAATATTTTAGAATGTTCTAGAAATTTTTAGAAAATTCGATGGAATATTCTAGATCATTCGAGATAATTCTAGAAAATTCGATATATATTCTAGAAAAATCGAGAAAATATGAGGAAACTTAGAGTCCCAACATACGTGCCTCAACTGTTCCAAGTTACGTACATCGTGGACATTTTAAAACGACATGAAATTTTTTTCGCTATGCAAGGTATGTTCGAAATTCATTTGGGACTGTAAAAAAGATAAAAAACTATGGTACAAATATTGTATCCATCTTTTTTACCGATGGAAAAAGGTAGCCGTAAAGAAGTGTCCAGTGGTGGGTATAGAACATCTCGAAGTTTGGATTTGTTTACGATTTTGGAATATTCTCGAAAGTTTTTGAATGTTATTGATCCTGTGGAATATTTTAGAATGTTCTAGAAAATTTTAGAAAATTCGATGGAATATTCTAGATCATTCGAGATAATTCTAGAAAATTCGATATATATTCTAGAAAAATCGAGAAAATATGAGGAAACTTAGAGTCTCACCATACATGCCTCAACTGTTCCAAGTTACGTACATCGAGGCCATTTTAAAACGACATGAATTTTTTTTCCCTATGCAAGGTATGTTCGAAATTCATTTGGGACTGCAAAAAAAAAACTATGGTATAAATGTTATATGCATCTTTTTTACCGATGGAAAAAGGTAACCGTAAAGAAGTGTCCAATGGTGGGTATAGAACATATCGAAGCTACGATTTGCTGATGATTTTGGAATATTCTCGAAAGTTTTTGAATGTTATTGATCCTGTGGAATATTTTAGAATGTTCTAGAAAATTTAAGAAAATTCGATGGAATATTCTACATTATTCGAGATCATTCTAGAAAATTCGATATATATTCTAGAAACATCGAGAAAATATGAGGAAACTTAGAGTCCCAACATATGTGCCTCAACTGATCCAAGTTACGTACATCGTGACCATTTTAAAATGACATGAAATTTTTTTCTCTATGTAAGGTATGTTCGAAATTCATTTGGGACTGTAAAAAAGATAAAAAAACTATAGTACAAATGTTATATCCATCTTTTTTTACCGATGGAAAAGGTAGCCGTAAAGAAGTATCCAGTGGTGGGTATAGAACATCTCGAAGCTTCGATTTGTTTACGATTTTGGAATATTCTCGAAAGTTTTTGAATGTTATTGATTCTGTGGAATATTCTTTTGTGTTTTTTCGAAAAAATTTTGTTTCACAATTTTGTTGGCTTGTTTTGGCTCATACACAAGGAACACGAGCTAGCAAATCTTACCCATATAAAAAGTTTGGTAGTAATGAATAAACAGTTGTATACTTGTTGAGGGTTATTATTGAATATTTTTAAAATATAATACATTTATTGTAATAATTTTATACGAGTACTAGCCGAAGGTGGGCTAATTCATTCTATATTTTTATCCTCGAAAAGCGAAACAATGTTTTTAAATTCACTGTTAAATATACATAATAAAACTTTCCCAAACGAGCATAATATGGATAATATATTACAGAAGATTATAATATGTAAACTACATTAATAATCAATTCAGAATAAGAACAATCACTACCCAAAATTATATACATATTTGTTTTTATAATATTTTGATTATTTTAATTGAACCACACGGATTCTTCAAACCATCACACTAAACGTTATTAACAATACTTTCAAAAAATCCACCCATACTACATTATTGCTTTAATTAAGGGTTTCAGTATTTTTAAAACGATGGCGATTTTTCGCGTTACATGTTTTACCAACCACCACATCAGATTTAATTTAATATTTGTATATATAAATAAATGCAGCTGCTAACTATCTATAATGCATGACCAGCTAGAGATTTCCCAAATAAAAAAAGACACCTAACCTATTTTTTTTAGAGTGGAAAGTTTTTAGTCACAAAAATTTCTGTACTCTTCGACCATCTACAAATGAGATTATCCTGTAAAACTTTCATAAAGTTTCATAGGGTTTTCTCATTGTTACAACCCTCTGTTGTGTTGCTACATGTAAATTTTTTACGGATACACAGGAATAATCCTTCCTACAAATTTGGCACGTTAATTTGTTTTCCCTATTTAAATTAAATAATATAACTAAAAGTTATAAAACCGATTGCAAAAAATAAAAGGAACCCAAATCTAATTTCATTATTTCAATCTGAACTTACCTTTGAGCCTTTATATCTTTAGTAAAGAAAGTATGTATATGAGTATAACGTCGAAAAATGTACCGAAAACCTAAATAACAATTAAAAACAACTATTTTTTCAAATCGCTAGCAAACCAACAAATGTACTCAAAGATATAAGTTCAACCTATAAAATGTTTTTTCGGAAAGGGCGCGAAAGAATATTTCGGTATAACTTCCGAATTGTTAAGAGGTAGAGTAGAGGAGTTAAGTAAAAGGGAAAATTTCTAAGTTTTCTCGTGAATCTGACAGAACAGCTTGTTCTCACTGGACGTCAGAGTGCTAAAAGTACAAGAAAGTTCAGTGGATCTAGCGGTCCTCTATTAAAGAAGGTGAAACTTCTACTGAACATTGGAGATCACATGCCAGTCCCAACTTCAAACTGGACAAAAAAGATAAGAGGATCAAGAACATATGTTTAGCATACAACATTCCGCTGTGTACAGATTGCTTTACTCCATATCATACTTAATTGTAATACGTATTACAAATATGATATGGTGTAATGTAATTAATGTCATTAATTATTTTATCTTGAGTTTTGTTTACCTTGAAAATAAATAACTTATAAATATAATTGGGACAATGTCCCATTACATTCCCCGCTTTTCCCGGGACAATGACAATTTTTTGTATTTTTTCAGCTACATCTTGGGATTGATTAATTAACAAATTAGTCAGTTTTCATATTAGTAAACAAAATGTTTGGTTGTCAAAGGGTTAAGGTAAATTTTTGTTGAAAATGATGTAAAAAATTGTTGGTTAAATCAATGAAAGTTATTTCTTTTACACACTGTATATGAAGAAGAAAAATTTTTCATATTTAATTGGAAATTGTCTAGTTGAATACTTTACATCAATACTGTAAAACTCAAATTTTAATATCAACTAAAATTTTGTTTTATTTCAGAATTAAATCATTCAAATTCAGACGCCCTTTAAATTCGAGGTTTTCTTTCGTTTTTCAATATCCATTTAACCCGTCGATTTAACCCAATCGATCAACGTTTCTTTTTGGCCATTGATATTTTTTCCGCCATGTGTTTGAGCAATAATGAAACATTCGTGATTCTTAAGAAAATGGATTGCAAATATTTTTTATTACATTTATGTGCAGGGATATGTTTTAATAATTTAATAATTTATATTTTTTATATGTTATATTTTTTATATGTTTAAATTTCAAAACATTTTTAAAGGATTGTCCAATAAGAGCGTAAACATTTTAAAATGAACCACCATGATAACTACAAGTGATAACCCGGTAATTTATATTTTATCTCGAAGAATAAATATTGACATTATGCTCTGAAAATAATGTCATTCAAATATCCTATTCGCCTTCACCGCGCTCATGGCATTCAGGAGACCCAATTTTTGATTACGTTTCATTTAAGGTCAAAAATTGTTCGGGGTTTATTCTCTAAAATAGAGATTTAACATAACCCCAGAAAAAACAATCCAAGGTCGTGAAATCGCATATCTTGGGAGGCAGTTGACATTACTATTTGGCCAAATAAATCGGCCAGGAAAATTTTCGTGCAACAAATCCATTGTCTGGCAATATATGTACTACCAGGTCTGTGAATATGAAACCGGAGCTAGGGCCATCTATGGGCAAATAGCTGCCAATGTAGTTACAGGCAAACCGCGTCATTGGCGCTATTTCCTTATTGACAAAGATTTTGAACTCAAAATAATACAAGTTTCATACAACAGCATAATTTGTAATAGCGTTGAACATGTCGAATTTTTTGCCTGGAAACTACGATTTGCGGACAGCATTGATTTTCTATTACCATTTGCTGCACCAACTGCAGAATCGCATCGAATGCTTATGATGGGCATGCTCTTGGTAAATCACAGTGCTTTGAGTGGTTTTAAAAATTCAAAAGTTGCTATTTTGACGAGAAAATCAAAGAACGTGGAAGACCACCGAAAAAGTTTGAAGACAACAAACTGCAAGCATTGTTGGATGAGGATGACGCTCAAACGCAACAAAAACTCTTGAATCAATTAAATGTGACACGAGAAGCCGTCTCTATATGTTTAAAAGCCGTGGAAAAGACCTAGAAGATGGGAAAATGAGTTCCACGTAAACTGAATGAAAGACAGCAGGAAAACTGAAAAACCATTTGCGAAATGTTGCTTCGCCAGGTACAAAAGGTAGTAATTTCTCCATCGAATTGTAACTGGCGATAAAAGGTGGATATATTTTGAGTATTCTAAGCGTAAAAGATCATGGGTAACTCCGGGCGAATCATCGACATCGACTGCAAGGTCAAATCGATATAGACGGAAGACAATGCTTTGTGTTTGGTGGGATTAAAAGGGTGTGATCTATTATGAGATTCTAAAACCTGGCGAAACCGTTAATACTGAACGTTACTGATACCAAATGGTCGATTTGAATCAAGCTTTGCGTGAAAAACGACTCAAATATCACAAAGTGATTTTGCTTCATGATAATGCACCATCACACACAGCTAAACTGGTCAAGGAAACGATTGAGGCGTTTAGTTGGGAAATATTTTCGCATGCGGCTTACTCACCAGACTTGGCTCCGTCCAATTACTACTTATTTGCATCGATGGGACACGGCACTTGCTAAGCAGCGCTTTATTTTTTACGAAAGTATACGAAAATGGTTCGATGACAGGTTTGCCTCAAAAGAGCAACAATTTTTATGGCGTGGCATCCACGAATTGTCAGACAGGTTGTAAAAATGTATACGAGGGTTGCTATATATGTATCCGGAACAATAAATAAAAACAAATATTTATCATTGAAAATGGTTTTATTGTTTTTCAAAATATAAAAATATAAAAATATAAAATATTTCAAAATAAATTCTCCGTGATGATCGACACACTTTTGCATACGTTTAAACCAATTTTCATAGCATTTTTTCCATTGCGATTGAGGTATCTTCAAAACATGTATTTTGAATGCATCAACCGCTTCTTCTGGCATCGAAAATCGTTGACCACGCAGTTTATTCTTCACGAAAGGGAACAAAAAGAAATCACTGGGTGTCAAATCAGTCGAATATTGAGTTATTCGGTCCGATGTGTGAGAGCTCTCTTTGTCATAGTGTATGATTCATTCAATAAGTATGATTCTGCGTTGCTGGTTGTTTTTTCTTATTTTTTCAAAGACTTCTGGCAAACAAATGATTGTGTACCATTAAGAAGTAACCATTCTACGATTCTTTAGTGGCACTGTAGCCACATGCCCATTTATCCCAAAAAACAGGAAACGAAAAACATTTCCTTCGAAATGCTTCTTGCGCAGACAACTTTTGTTGGTTTAGCTCATTTTCAAAAACCCATACAGTCAACTGCTGTTTACTTTCGGGCTCATACGCTCATCCAAGATTCAACATCTGTGTAGATATTATACACGACTTTTGATGATTCATGAGCCTTATGATTGAATTATGAGGAGTCCAACGCGCACAAATCTTTTTCACCGCCAAATGGTCATCTGAAATCTTGTGTATGCTCATCATATTAATGTCCAGGGATGCCTCAATGTCACGGTATGTCACATGACAATCTTGTTTTATCAGTTCGCCCACAGTATCCATATTTTCTGGCACAACAACAAATTTTGGACGACCTTCTTTAAATTCGTCCGTGAGCGAACGACGGCCCCGATTAAATTCAGTAAACCAGTGATATGCAGTGGTTTTAGATGGTGTTTTATCGCTAAAAGTCGAAGTGAGTTGATCGATGCAGTGTTATTGAGATAATCCACCTCGAAAGTCGTTGTAAATCATCGGACCAAAATTCCATTTTTTGACTGAGATGAAATTTGCAAGTCACTAAACAACACAAATAGCGCCCGAATGACAAAACGTTCTGATTACGTATACAGTCAAAAATGTCAAAATTTACGACTTGTATGTCAGTTTTTCGTTCAATAAACGTGTATCTTCTATACAAAAATTCTGGTTTCATATACCTGGTGAATCGTACCCTAATTCTGAGAGAAAACATTGTTTATATCCACATTTATCAGTTCAAGTCGAAGATATTCTGTTAGTATCTTTCTATAGCTGTCACCATTAACAGTAATACGATTTTCATCTTCGTCTTTAAAAAAAAACAAGTTCCTATCTCTCCTTTAGTCCAAAAGTCGCACGAAACAATGACTTTCTAAGGATGAAGAGATAACACCTGAATCACTTGGAAATTTTCATCGGCTCAAAGCTACAGCCTAATTCGTGAAACGTTTATCATTTTATGGTAAATTAACGCAATTTATTGAACTGTGTGTTGTGCGCTGCGCTATTTGTGTTGATAAGCGACTTGAAAATTTCATCTCAGTTAAAAAACTACGACTTTTGAAGTGGATTATCTTAACAACAGTGAATCGATCAACTCACTTCGACTTTTGGCGATGAAGTTGTCTGTCACTGTTTATCACTGGATTAGTGAATTCAATCGTGCCCCGTCGTTCGCTCACGTACGAATTTAAAGATCGTCGTCCAAAATCGTTGTTGTGATAAAGTTGATAAAGCAAGATCGTCATGTGACATATCGTGAGATTCATACATCTGTGTGCATTATTATAACAAGCGTACACAAGATTTTACATGAATATTTAAACGGTAGAAAGATTTGTGCGCGTTGGATGTCACATAATTTGACAATCGCTTAAGGAAAGGCTCGTATTGATTGGTGCAAAGAAATGCTCCAAAATTAAAATTGTGGTATGTCAAAGGCCATGTATAAAGTCTACACAGGTCAAGAATCTTGGATCTAAGCGTATGCGTATTTTTGGGATAAATGGGCATGTGACTACAATACCACCAGAGAACCGTACAATTAATTCTGAATGGTACACTACTGTTTGTTTGCTAGAAAAAATAAGAAAAAACAACCAGCGACGCATAATCATTCTTCACCATGACAAGGCGAGCTTTCAAACATCGGACCGAACAACGCAATATTTGACCGGTCAAAACATCAAATTGATGGATCATACGCCGTACAGTCCTGATTTGGCATCCAATGATTCCAGGCCAGCAAACGGTTTTCAACGAAACTTTAAACTTTAATGTTTGCTTTCCTTAAAGAAAAAAAAATACTTTATATATTTATAAAGTTACATGTATTGTACCCCTGAGATAAAGAACTTAAATTTAAAGCCTTTAAATGAACCTGTAAAAAACCTTTATAGTTATTTGCTAGAAACGAAAAAGAAGATTCGTTTTAAAATTATTTGAGAATTTATTTTGAGTTTTTATTTTCATCTATGAAATTTTTCATATATTTCTTTTGAGAATTTTCGTTGACATGTTTTTTATATACACTAGCTAGATAATCAGAGTATGTCGGAGAAAGTTAGAGAGCACTAATAAATTTAAAACTTTGATGGTTTAATAGATATTTGATAGATAGTTTGATACTTATTTGCTACTTATGGAGGTGAATTCTCAAATGAAGAGGTCTGTGGGGATTAGGGAATATTTGGTATTATTCATGGGTAAAATCGTCCTACGCATACGAGGGTGTAGATTAAAAAGTCATACTTTCTAAAGAAAATATTGAGTTGGGTCATCCGCCGTACAGTTCTGATTTGGCATCCAATGATTTCTTTTTGTCCGCGCAAGTGAAAAATAAACTACGTGGTCAACGATTTTCAACGCCAAATAGAAGATGGTTGATGCGTTCAAAATAGATGTTTTGAAGATACCTCAATAGGAATGGAAAAAGTGCTATGCAAATTGGTTCAAAACTTTGCAAAAATATATCGATCATAGCAGAAAATATTTTGAATAACAAAAAATCCATTTTCAATGATGAATATTTGTTTTTATTTATTATTCCGGATATATAAATAGCTACCCTCGTATTTACATTTCAAACAGCACTGCCGCTATTTCGTCTCGAAGTTCTGACACTCTTTTTGTTAAAGACTTTAGATTGTTGATTTCCACTTTGTAGAAAAACTTAAACTATTCAAAATAATACGTAATTCAAGACAATTTTAATGTCTGACAATTTTTAACAATTTAGAAGACTGTTACTCTAGGAAATCTATTATAAATTTTTTTTTAAAGGTTTAGTAAAAATTGTTAGTAAACTTTTGGGTGGTTTAATGCTTCTAACGTTGAATTTTAAAACCCAGGCAAGCAAATGGTATTCAACGAAGCTTTAAACTTTAATGTTTGCTTTCCTTATATATTTATAAAGTTACATGTATCTAGCATTGCACTGCTGAGATAAAGAACTTAAAGCTTTTAAACAAACCTGCATAAAAACCTCTTTAGTTATTTGCTCGAAACGAAAAAATAATATTTTTTTGTAAATAATTTGAGAGTTGGTAATTAGTGAAAGATTTAATTCAATATTCACTGCATCTATATTTTCATCTATGAAATTTTTCATATATTTTTTTTGAGAATTTTAGTTCATACAGTTTTTTTTATATACACTAGCTAGACCATCAAAGTATGTTGGACAAAGTTGAGAGCACTAGTAAATATAAAACTTTGATAGTTTGATAGTTATTTGATATATAGTTTGATAGTTATTTGCTACATATCGAGGGGAATTCTTATATGAAGAGGTGGGGATTAGGGAATATTTGGTATTACTCATGGGTAAAAATCGCCCACGCATACGAGGGTAGATTAAAAAATTAAAAATTTCTAAAGAAAATATTGTGATTTTACAGTATTAGGACCAAGGGGCATGTGGCTATAGTGCCACTAAAGAATCGTAGAATGATCAATTCTGAATGATACACGATCATTTGTTTGCTAGAAGTATTTGAAAAAATAAGAAACAACCAGCGATGCAGGATTATTCTTCACCATGATAAAGCAAACTGTTACATATTGGACCGAACAATACAATATTTGAGGGGTTAAAACATCGAATTGATGGGTCATCCGCCGTACAGTCCTAATTTTGCATCCAATGACTTCTTTTTGTTTCCGCCCGTGAAGAATAAACTACGTGGTCAACGATTTTCGACGACAAAAGAAGGCGTTGATGCGTTCAAAATACATGTTTTAGATATACCTCAATCGAAATGGAAAAACTGCTAAGAAAATTGGTTCAAACGCATGTAAAAGTATATCGATCATAGCGGAGAATATTTTTTATTTTCCATTATAAATATTTATTTTTTTTATTATTCCGGATATATAAATAACTACCCTCGTATTTACATTTCAAACAGTACTGCAACTACTTCGTTCTGACACTCTTATTAGAAAATACTTTATATTTTTGTTCCCCTTTGTGGAAAAACTTAAACTATCCAAAATAATAAGTAATTCAAGACAATTTTAAACTGTCAGACAATTTTTAACAATTTAGGAGACTCTTACTCTAGGAAATCTATTATTACAAAAAAATAACATTTTTGAAAGGTTTAGTAAAAATTCTTAGTAAATTTTATGGTTGTTTAATGCTTCTAACTTTGAATTTTAAAACCCAGGCCAGGAAACGGTATTCAACGAAGCTTTAAATTTTAATGCTTGTTTTCCTGAAAGAAAAAAAAACACTTTATATATTTATAAAGTTACATGTATCTAGCAGTGCAATCCTGAGATAAAGGGCTTAAACTTAAAGCTTTTAAACAAAGCTGCAAAAAAGCTTTTTAGTATTTGCTTGAAACGAAAAAGAGTTATTTTGTAAATTATTTGAGAGTTAGTAATTAATGAAATATTTAAATCAATATTCATTGCGTCTTTATTTTCATTTATAAGATGTTTCATATAAAGTGCTTTCCAACAGGGACGATATGATTTTGACAGCTAATGGCAGCCATATTTGACATCCAATTCTTGACAATTGTTTTCAGTAAGGTTTGCATTTCACCATAAATAGTTTTGCATTTCACCAAACATTTTATCAAAATTAGAGAAGTTTTTTTGTTGCTCAAAAAGCATTTCGTTCAAAACACGGTCGTCATTCTGCTCATTCTTATCAAGTCGACTGTTGTATAATTGATAAGTTTGAACGTGAGTTTAATCTTCACGACTAAAACTCACCGTAACGATTTCGTAGTTGCCGTAGTGAACACAATGCCACTAGAGAATCATAGAATGGTCAATTCTGTATGGTACACGACCATTTGTTTGCTAGAAGTATTTGAAAAAATAAGAAAAAACAACCAGTGATGCAGGATTATTCTTCACCATGATAAAGCGAACTGTCACACATTGGACCGAACAACACAATATTTGAGGGGTTAAAACATCGAATTGATGGGTCATCCGCCGTACAGTCCTAATTTTGCATCCAATGATTTCTTTTTGTTTCCGCCCGTGAAGAATAAACTACGTGGTCAACGATTTTCGACGACAAAAGAAGGCGTTGATGCATTCAAAATACATGTTTTAGATATACCTTAATCGAAATGGAAAAACTGCTAAGAAAATGGGTTCAAACGCATGTAAAAGTATATCGATCATAGCGGAGAATATTTTAAAAAGTAATAAAACCATTTTCCATTATAAATATTTATTTTTTATTATTCCGGATATATAAATAGCTACCCTCGTATTTACATTTCAAACAGTACTGCAACTACTTCGTTCTGACACTCTTATTGGAAAATACTTTATATTTTTGTTCCACTTTGTGGAAAAACTGAAACTATTCAAAATAATAAGTAATTCAAAACAATTTTAAACTGTCAGACAATTTTTAACAATTTAGGAGACTCTTACTCTAGGAAATCTATTATTAAAAAAAAATAACATTTTTGAAAGGTTTAGTAAAAATTCTTAGTGAACTTTATGGTTGTTTAATGCTTCTAACTTTGAATTTCAAAACCCAGGCCAGGAAACGGTATTCAACGAAGCTTTAAATTTTAATGCTTGTTTTCCTGAAAGAAAAAAAAAACAGTTTATATATTTATAAAGTTACATGTATCTAGCAGTGCAATCCTGAGATAAAGGCCTTAAACTTAAAGCTTTTAAACAAAGCTGCAAAAAAGCTTTTTAGTATTTGCTTGAAACGAAAAAGAGTTATTTTGTAAATTATTTGAGTTAGTAATTAATGAAATATTTAAAATGAATATTCATTGCGTCTTTATTTTCATTTATAAAATGTTTCATATAAAGTGCTTTCCAACAGGGACGATATGATTTTGACAGCTAATGGCGGCCATATTTGACATCCAATTCTTGACAATTGTTTTCAGTAAGGTTTGCATTTCACCATGAGTAGTTTTGCATTTCACCAAACATTTTATCAAAATTAGAGAAGTTTTGTTGCTGCTCAAAAAGCATTTCGTTCAAAACACGGTCGTCATTCTGCTCATTCTTATCAAGTCAACTGTTGTATAATTGATAAGTTTGAACGTGAGTTTAATCTTCACGACTAAAACTCACCGTAACGATTTCGTAGTTGCCGTAGTGAACACAATGCCACTAGAGAATCATAGAATGGTCAATTCTGAATGGTACACGACCATTTGTTTGCTAGAAGTATTTGAAAAAATAAGAAAAAACAACCAGCGATGCAGGATTATTCTTCACCATGATAAAGCGAACTGTCACACATTGGACCGAACAACACAATATTTGAGGGGTTAAAACATCGAATTGATGGGTCATCCGCTGTACAGTCCTAATTTTGCTTCCAATGATTTCTTTTTGTTTCCGCCCGTGAAGAATAAACTACGTGGTCAACGATTTTCGACGACAAAAGAAGGCGTTGATGCATTCAAAATACATGTTTTAGATATACCTTAATCGAAATGGAAAAACTGCTAAGAAAATGGGTTCAAACGCATGTAAAAGTATATCGATCATAGCGGAGAATATTTTAAAAAGTAATAAAACCATTTTCCATTATAAATATTTATTTTTTATTATTCCGGATATATAAATAGCTACCCTCGTATTTACATTTCAAACAGTACTGCAACTACTTCGTTCTGACACTCTTATTGGAAAATACTTTATATTTTTGTTCCACTTTGTGGAAAAACTGAAACTATTCAAAATAATAAGTAATTCAAAACAATTTTAAACTGTCAGACAATTTTTAACAATTTAGGAGACTCTTACTCTAGGAAATCTATTATTAAAAAAAAATAACATTTTTGAAAGGTTTAGTAAAAATTCTTAGTGAACTTTATGGTTGTTTAATGCTTCTAACTTTGAATTTCAAAACCCAGGCCAGGAAACGGTATTCAACGAAGCTTTAAATTTTAATGCTTGTTTTCCTGAAAGAAAAAAAAAAACAGTTTATATATTTATAAAGTTACATGTATCTAGCAGTGCAATCCTGAGATAAAGGCCTTAAACTTAAAGCTTTTAAACAAAGCTGCAAAAAAGCTTTTTAGTATTTGCTTGAAACGAAAAAGAGTTATTTTGTAAATTATTTGAGTTAGTAATTAATGAAATATTTAAAATGAATATTCATTGCGTCTTTATTTTCATTTATAAAATGTTTCATATAAAGTGCTTTCCAACAGGGACGATATGATTTTGACAGCTAATGGCGGCCATATTTGACATCCAATTCTTGACAATTGTTTTCAGTAAGGTTTGCATTTCACCATGAGTAGTTTTGCATTTCACCAAACATTTTATCAAAATTAGAGAAGTTTTGTTGCTGCTCAAAAAGCATTTCGTTCAAAACACGGTCGTCATTCTGCTCATTCTTATCAAGTCAACTGTTGTATAATTGATAAGTTTGAACGTGAGTTTAATCTTCACGACTAAAACTCACCGTAACGATTTCGTAGTTGCCGTAGTGAACACAATGCCACTAGAGAATCATAGAATGGTCAATTCTGAATGGTACACGACCATTTGTTTGCTAGAAGTATTTGAAAAAATAAGAAAAAACAACCAGCGATGCAGGATTATTCTTCACCATGATAAAGCGAACTGTCACACATTGGACCGAACAACACAATATTTGAGGGGTTAAAACATCGAATTGATGGGTCATCCGCTGTACAGTCCTAATTTTGCTTCCAATGATTTCTTTTTGTTTCCGCCCGTGAAGAATAAACTACGTGGTCAACGATTTTCGACGACAAAAGAAGGCGTTGATGCATTCAAAATACATGTTTTAGATATACCTTAATCGAAATGGAAAAACTGCTAAGAAAATGGGTTCAAACGCATGTAAAAGTATATCGATCATAGCGGAGAATATTTTAAAAAGTAATAAAACCATTTTCCATTATAAATATTTATTTTTTATTATTCCGGATATATAAATAGCTACCCTCGTATTTACATTTCAAACAGTACTGCAACTACTTCGTTCTGACACTCTTATTGGAAAATACTTTATATTTTTGTTCCACTTTGTGGAAAAACTGAAACTATTCAAAATAATAAGTAATTCAAAACAATTTTAAACTGTCAGACAATTTTTAACAATTTAGGAGACTCTTACTCTAGGAAATCTATTATTAAAAAAAAATAACATTTTTGAAAGGTTTAGTAAAAATTCTTAGTGAACTTTATGGTTGTTTAATGCTTCTAACTTTGAATTTCAAAACCCAGGCCAGGAAACGGTATTCAACGAAGCTTTAAATTTTAATGCTTGTTTTCCTGAAAGAAAAAAAAACACTTTATATATTTATAAAGTTACATGTATCTAGCAGTGCAATCCTGAGATAAAGGGCTTAAACTTAAAGCTTTTAAACAAAGCTGCAAAAAAGCTTTTTAGTATTTGCTTGAAACGAAAAAGAGTTATTTTGTAAATTATTTGAGAGTTAGTAATTAATGAAATATTTAAATCAATATTCATTGCGTCTTTATTTTCATTTATAAAATGTTTCATATAAAGTGCTTTCCAACAGGGACGATATGATTTTGACAGCTAATGGCGGCCATATTTGACATCCAATTCTTGACAATTGTTTTCAGTAAGGTTTGCATTTCACTATGAATAAGTTTTCGTTGTCACAACGTTTGGAAATTGTCTAAACATTTTATCAAAATTAGAGAAGTTTTTTTGCTGCTCAAAAAGCATTTCGTTCAAAACACGGTCGTCATTCTGCTCATTCTTATCAAGTCAACTGTTGTATAATTGATAAGTTTGAACGTGAGTTTAATCTTCACGACTAAAACTCACCGTAACGATTTCGTAGTTGCCGTAGTAAACACAATGCCACTAGAGAATCATAGAATGGTCAATTTTGAATGGTACACAACCATTTGTTTGCCAGAAGTCTTTGTAGAAATAAGAAAAAACGACCAGCAACGCAGGATCATTCTTCACCATGAGAACGCCAGCTGCCACACATTGGACAGAACAATTCAATATTTGACCGATCAAAACATCGAATTTATAAGTTATTCGCCGTACAGTCCTGATTTGGCATCCAATGACTTCTTTTTGCTCCCGTCCGTGAAGAATAAACTACGTGACCAACGATTTTCGACGCCAGAAGAAACGGTTAATGCTTTCAAAATGGATGTTTTGAAGATATCTCAATCGCATTGGAAAATGTGTTATGAAAATTGGTTTAAACGCATAATTCAAGATAATTTTAAACAATTTTTAACAATTTAGGAGACTCTTACTCTAGGATATCTATTATGAAAAAAAATAAAATTTTTAAAAGGTTTAGTAATCTTTAATGTTTAATGTTTCTAACTTTGAATTTTAAAACCTAGGCCCGCAAACTTTAATGTTTTAAACTTTAATGTTTGCTTTCCTTAAAGAGAAAAAATACACTTTATTATTATTACTATTCACGTATGGGCCCTGGTGGACCACGCAAAGTACACCTGGAGGCGTTTGTTGTTGTTAGCCTTCCTCTGCGCCCATACTGATTTCATTCTTTCACTATGAGTTTTTTTCTTTCGTCAGACTAAGTTGTTCAGGTCTTCCTACATTTTTCTCTCTGGCCAACCTCCCAAACGTTAACCTTGTGTCTGAAACAGTTTCTATCCTGAATTTCACTTTCTGTAATATTTGCTGATCTTAGGTCCTCTTTAATTGCAGCAATCCATTTAATTATTTCTATTTTAGCTCTACTCTAATTATTTCTCTAAAGAATCTAACTAACGTTTTATATGTCCGTAAAACTTAAGTCTTCTTTTTCTCATACCGCTATTTATATCTGTGTTGATTTCTTGGTTTTCTCGAAGTCGGTATGTTTTGCTATTATTTATTTGGGGCCTAAGATTTTTCTTATTAAGAAAATCTTTTAGAAAATCCACAAGAATAGTTTCCAGATTTCAGTCCAGAAGCGATTTGAGAAAAAAATAGAATCTTATGAAATATTCGTCAGATAATTCAAGTAGTAGGTGTATAAACAAACCAATGAGATTGGTAGTGTAGCGTTCGATCTGACAACAATTTGGCTTCTCTTTTGGAGGCAAGGCAGGCCAATACCTGATGCGTCTTTATTTTGAGTTTGAACTCCCTAGAATCATTGGTGTCCATATTAAAAAGTTCAGGCAGGTTTTTCTTGTGTGTCCTTTTAATCTTAGAAAAGGTTGTTCGAAATCATCTTCGCCCAAATTTTCTTCATCATTATCATTATGATCTATACTCGTTTACCGGCATTGCCAATACCGAGTTAAGGTTTCTTAATCGCCTGTCACTTTTTTTCTCCATTTCCCTCTATCCATCGCAAGTTCCTCGGCCCCTCTTCAGTCCACTCTCACTTCTCGAAGATATTTGTTAATCTTATAGTTCCATTTCTTTCGTGGTCTACTCCTTGTATTGCTTTCCGTTTTTCCCATTTTCCACACTGTTTTGGTGAGTCTCGTGCAAGGGGTTCTGCATGCATGTCCAAATGATCGCAGTGCATTTTCCCTTTTCTTTTCTTTTACAGATTTTATTCCTAATCTCCTCCTAATGTCCTTGTTTAATACACGATCCCTCAGAGTTAGTCCTATAATTCCTCTCAATACTCTCATCTCACAGGCCTGTATTCTTCCTCCCCGATGTTCCCGAATTTTGTTGACTTTTTCATCATTTCTTCCAGTTGACGAAGGCCGGGGCCTCGACTTTTTGAGATTGCCATGAACCACCTGAAAATCTGGACTCTTGAAAATAATTACGTAAAACATTGCTACGGACTACTAAGTGACTAAGAAGTTCAAACTGATAGTAGAGACGTGTCAGATGATAGTTTGTCCCCTCTTCAAAAAGGAAACTAACAGTGTTGCCAGATCGAACGCTGAGCCACCAGTTTAATTACTTTATTTGTACACCTCGTCTACTATTATGAATAAAAAGTAAAGTGCACTTTTAAATATAAAACAAAATATTTATTTATTCATCCAAATACGTTTTGTGTGATTCGAAGCGCTTTTTATATTAGACTTTAAATATGTCCTTCAAAGCGGACAGTGAAATCTCAATTGGTAAGTCCACATCTTTTCAACTTTTCCGTTCAACATGCCTTTCAACTTGTGTTAGCGCATGCATTCTAGCGCAGGGTAAGACGCATGCCTCCTTTCTCTTCACATGTTTGTGTTAGTTTCATTCAACATTTCTGGCGAGTTGAGTAAAGACGGTTTTTTAAAAACGTTAAAAATGTTTTATTTTGTAAGTACCTACTGTTAACTATGTAATTTCATTTTCATGTATATATAGCTTCCTAAAGCTCCAGCCCTTCGTCCACGTCGCAGGAAGCGGACAACGGCTGAACCCAAACGTTTATTTCGGGAACAGACGGCTGCTAACAGGGATCTGGCAAAAAAACCCAGGTCGCGTCTGCAGTCGCAACCAGCGGCAACCTGGTCGGCGTCTGTTCACCCAGAGGGTGCGGTTGTACACCACACTCCAGGAACTAACAATCCATGGTTCTAAACTCCCAGTCGAAATACTGGACCCATAAGCTTATAAGCAATCATGACTCGTGCAAGTAATAACAATAATACCCCAGGTTGTAACTAATCCACGGCAACCGGGTACTCGGATTCTGGGGAACTTGGACTTTCACGATCTTAAATAAAGTCGGAGCTTTCCGGCAAATTTAAACATAAAACTACTGCATACATTGGCACCTTCAACATCAACATGCTAATCCAACCAGGAAAACTTCACAACCTAACCTCAGAACTTAACAGACAAAAGAAACTTGTGCTTGCCCTACAAAAAACACGCATCATAGATGAAGACACGGTAGACTACGGGAACTATCGCACATTCAAAAGCAGGACAGACAAACGAGTCGCCAGGGGTGCTCCGCTTCTGGGCATCGCCTTTGTGGTACACAAAGGGATAGTTAACTCTATTAAGGAAATTACATCCATAAACAATAGACTGATGACAATGCGTATACAGTGCGCCAATAAAAAATACACCATGATCAATGTACATGCCCCCACAAACGAGGACAACAAGAAAGACCCCAAGTCTACAGAGAAATTCTGGGCAACATTAGAAAAGATCCCAAAGGATGACGTCAAAATTTTACTGGGTAACTTTAACACACAAATTGGTAGGGAAAAAGTCCATCAGAAAACCGTAGGAAAATCCACCAACAAGAACGGCATAAGACTCATCAAACTATGCCCACAGAATAACCTGAAGATCATGTTAACATCCCTCAAAATATCTCTACGAAAACAGAAGACATAGAGATCGCCTATACAACAGATTGGTGAATTCCAGATAGACTACGTTGCGATCTCATACCTACAACAAAGAATGATCCATGATGTTCAAGCCCGCAGGGGCGCAAATATCGACTCAGAGCACTACCTAATACGAATCAAAGTAAACTTCACCCCAATGAGAATCCATCAGAAGAAGGCACACCTACAGAAATTCGACACGAAAAGGATCAAGGAATCCAACATAACAGAGGAATGGGGAAAAAGAAACAGGCAGATACATGGGAAAAATTCTACAAAAAAATTACACAAAAAGCACAGGAACTGATCCCATTGAAAAAGAACACAAAACACCCGTGGAGGGACTCGGAATGGGAAAGTGCATTGCAGCGACGCAAACGAGCATTTCAGAAGTACAACAGTAAAAAAAATCCCCAGAAAGCCAACAGCTTTTTAACGAGACTAGAAAACAGACTGCCAAAGTTATTGGATAAACTAAGAGGAAGTACATGAAGGAACAACTAGACTCTATAGAGAAGAATTTTTGCAATTATAACATGAGAGACTTTTATAAGACTTTCGCAAGAGAAATCCGTGGGTACCCACCACAAAATCTTTGCTTTAGAAAGCGAAATGGGAGAAATCGGACATTGTCATGTTAGCTGGTATGAATGCTGCTATGCTGGTGTTGATAAGAGCACGGAGAATAAAGAAAACATTCAGAAAATCTCTATGGACAAAGAAATATTTAGAAAATTACTACAATTTATTACAGGAATATGTATACTAAGATATTCCTTACATCTCAAGTTACAATTTTATACTTTTTATTTTATTTAATCTAAAAGTCCGTTGTAGCGTTAGGTGAAAAACTGACAGTTTAGATTTCAGCATGATGATAGTTCATGAATTTTTATCCTCCATGAGTTCATGTGTTAATTTTATAGCTTCATTTCAATAAATTCCTCGTTTTTCTGCCGCTTGTCAAATTTGTTTTTCCCATCTCAGTCTTGGTCGTCCAACTTTTTTTTTGTTCGTGTTTTTGCTTCATAGACTTATTTTGCTAATCTCTCTTCATTCATTCTGTGGATCTATTCTGGCCAGTTCAGTTGTTTTTCTTCTAAAGCTCTTTCTGTTGGTTTCGTTTCCAGTTGTTTTATTAGTGTAAAATTTCTCACTCTATTCCTTCTTATTATTCCCTCTATTTTGCATAGGAATATCATTTCTGCAACTGTACTTCTACTTTTGTTTCTATTTGTTAAGGTCCAAGATTCGTTGCCGTATATCACTGCTGGTCTCATTACTTCCTGATACACTTACGCTTTAACCTCTTTCGATATTTCTCTTTTTCCTAGAAATCTTGTATTTAGGGTATTATATAGTTTGCCTGCTTTTCTAATTTTTTTTTCTCCATTTCGCCGTTCATTTTTCCATTATCTTCTATTATTGCGCCTAAATATTTGTAGTTTCTGATTTGCTCCATTACCTTCCCATCGAGTACAATTTAATGTTTTATTTTTGTGCCTGCAATTACAATTGTTTTGCTTTTGTCGATATTTATTTTCATATTTCTTTATTCTCTTAGCTGTTGTTGTTGTAGTTTTTCTTCAGTATCTGCCATTAGGACCATATCATCAGCGAACAGTAATTCTGGTATTGTCACGGTTTTCATTTTTTTTAACTTATTTTTATTTTCTTCCAATTTGCTTTGCTATATTTTTCTTACTTTATTCTTGTTGGTGTTGTATAAGGTCTTGATAATTTCTATAACTCCCTCTTCTAGTCCTCTTCTCTTTTGACTTTTCCATCCCTTCTTTGTAATTTATCAAATTAATTTTTCAGGTTAATGAAACATCTCCTCCATCTCCTGGTTATTTAATTTTAAATATCAGATTTTGTGTGCTTCTACCCTTTCTAAAACCATGCTGTGGTTCCTCTAATGTTGCTTCTAATTTTTTTCTCAGCCGATGCAATATTATTCTGGTAAATATTTTGCCAGGTAAACAGTTAGTGTGATTCCTCTATAGTTTATACATTCTTTAACATCTCCTTTTTTAAAGAAGGGCAATATTATATCCATATTCCAGCCTTTTGGGACTTTCTTTTCTATTGTGATATCGTTTAGTAGTGACTTTTTGCTTTGCTCTATATATATATATATATATATATATATATATATATATATATATATATATATATATATATATATATATATATATATATATATATCCCCTTTGTGAATCAGACCTTGACGTGGTAAAAGGGTTTGAGTAGGTCAATGGAGTTTTGAGCTATACCGCCTGGAGTGTATGCTCCTGGGAGAGTCACCCCTGGCGGACAGGTCAAGGCAGAGGCCTCAGACTAATTTATCCAAAATCTGCCAACCCGTATTGGACCAGCGTGGCATCGCATTGGACCATTGTTTCGCATGCGTATCATCAGCGTGGCAGATTACGGTCCATACCTTCATCATGGTATTTCAATATGTTTCAATATGACAGTACAACCTCAAACACGGCCCTCATTCCCCGGAGGCCAAGGGGCAACTACCTACGGCAGCGGGATGACCTGCCCCAAGGCAGAGGATGCTCAGAATCACCGGGTTAGATCAGGCTGCCATTGGACTTTTGACATTGCAACGTTAAATATACGGACTATGAAAACGGAGGCCCGATTGCAAGAACTGTTAATCGAACTTGACAACATACATTGGGATATTACTGGGCTCTGTGAAATACGAAGAAAGGGTGAAGAGTTATTGAAACTGGAACCAACTGGAAACGTACTCTACACTCGAGGTACAGAAAATGGCCGATGTGGCGGAATTAGATTCCTCATCAATCGAAAGCTGAAGGACAGTGTAGTAAAATTTGAAAGTACATCTGACCGACTACCCCAATGCGTCATTCAGCTGAATAAAAAGTTTAGGCTTCAAATCGTCCAAGCTTATGCACCGTCTATAAGCCATAGGGATGAGGAAATTGAGGAATTTTATGATGATGTGGCCCAGTTTTTATACAAGGAAAAATGTGGATACAAAATCCTGATGGATAATGCCAGAATTGAAACAATAAGAACTGAGGAAAATGCAACTGGCCCATATGGAACTGGTGAGCGAGACAATAGAGGTGACAGATTGGTTGATTTTGCTGAAGGACAAGAACTATATATTATGAATTCGTTCTATAAGAAAAACATCACCAGAAAATGGACATGGAAAAGTCCATCTGGGCTAACAAGTGAAATTGACTACATCATGACCAACGATAAAACAATATTTTCTAATTATACTGTCCTTAATAATATTAATGTTGGAAGTGACCATCAAATGGTACGAGCAAAAGTTAGGATTAACTGCCGAAGAGAACGCGAAAGAATGGTAAGATCAAAGAAGGGCAAAGTGGATCCTGGAAAACTGCTGGAGAGAGGAAGCGATTTTGAGATTGCTTTGTTTTGTCAAATAAAGCAATCCAAAACCAAACCGGTTTGCTGTGTTACAAGATCCGGAGAAAGTGGAACCCTGAGTTCAATATGAAGAAATCTTCAACAATGTGCTTCAGACGGCTGCTTTACTAGCACCAGAAGAAAAGTGTTTCAAACAGACAAACATCTCCAGTGAGATCATTGATTTAATGAAGAAATGATGGGCAATGATAAATACACGCAGTCCTTTTGGCAGGGTCGAGTACACTGAGCTCTGCAAGACTATAAGAAAACGTATCAGAGAGGACACGCGCCGATTCAACATGCAGCCAGTGCAAAAAACCCTGGAAGAAAACAAAGGAATTAACAAGGCTAAACAGAAGCTGATAAACAAAAGAACGCAAATATATGCCTTAAGGCGTGAAGATGGCACAATATGCAAGGCGCGTACGCAAATGTTAGAGGTTGTCAGAAAATTTTATTTCCAGTTATATGAAGATCACAACTAATCAAAGACAATAATACCCACGGAAGAACAAATGCTAGGTATCCTAGTGGAGGAAGTAACAAATGCTATAGAATCGATGAAAAATGGCAAGGCTCCAGGAAAGGACAGTGTAACTGTCGAAATGCTAAAATCTGGTGGTCGGACGTTACATAAAACACTGGCAAAATTATACCCAAAATGCCTCAAAGAACAAAAAGTACCTGACTTATGGAAAAATGCAGAAGTGATCCTTTTACGTAAAAAGGGAGCACAGGAAGATTTAAAGAACTATCGTCCAATCAGCCCCCTATCAGTAATGTACAAAGTTTTCACTAAGATAATTTCTAAAAGAATATTAAAACAACTGAATGACGCACAACGGATCACATCCAGGTTGTACAGCAGGCCATAGAAAGGCACAGCGAATACACCATGCCACTGTGCTTGGCTTTTATCGACTACGAAAAAGCATTTGACTCCATTTCAAAGCATGCAATAAAGGATGCACTGCTTAGCCAAGGGGTAGATAAAGCATATATAAACCTATTAGGATAAATATAAGATGGAGCTACAGCCACAATTCACCTTGATGATCTTGAAGTGGGAATTGATGTAGAACGAGGTGTATGACAGGGTGACGCAATATCACCTTTTCTTTTCTCGGCTGGTCTTGAAGAAGTATTCCGTAAACTGGATTGGGATCAGGATGGTGTAACGAACAATGGCGCAAACAACTTAAACCATCTTAGATTTGCAGATGATATCGTTCTTTTTTCACAAGGCCCAGATGAGTTTCAAAGACGCATACAAGAACTGCAAAGGGCTGGCGAACCATTTGGCTTAAAAATAAACCTGAAAAAGAGTCAGGTTATGTTCAATAACTTCGCTCAGGACAGAAGAATTTCAGTTTTAGGAAGGGATGGAGGATTGGAGATTGTGGACAGCTTTATATATCTTGGGCAGAGGATTTCAATGGAGGGGAATACCGCTCGGGAAGTGGAACGACATGTTAAATCTGGCTGGCAGGCATTTGGTAGGTTCAACATTGTGTTTAAGAGCACACTCCCACTTTGTCTGAAAAGAAAATCTTCGATCAGTGCATTCTATCCATTGTGACATACGGAAGGAAAACCTGGACACTCACATCCTAATCAATTCAAAAACTTCGGGTAGCACAGAGGGGAATAGAAAGATGTATGCTTGGCATTACAAGATGAGATAGAAAGTCCTGCGCATGAATCAGGGAACGAACGAAAGTCTGTGACATCGTTGGAAGAGTAAAGCGATTGAAATGGAGATGGGCCGGCCATATAGCGAGGCGATAGGATGACAGATGGACCAAGGCAATCCTGAAGTGGATACCGCTTGATCGCAAACGTCCGCGAAGACCGAAAGCACGATGGATTGATGACATCGTTAAGTGTATTGCACCAGATTGGCAGAGGAAAGCCCAGGATCGTGAAAGTTGGAAACATGCTGATGAAGAGGCCTTCATCCTGCAGTGGATCGACACGGGCTAATGATGATATATATCGTCTTGTCTTCGAGTTTGACAAAAAATAAAAAATAAAAAAAATCTTCAATACTTTCAAAATTATATATTTATTTTTTGTTCTTGAATATATAATTTAATATATTTATTTGATTTAATAAAATTACACTACTTTACTTTAAATTCAATTTTAAACTATTGCAAAAACTTGCAGATTATATCAAGAAGTTGAAAACGAAGCGCAAGATACCCAACATCGGTGGGAGTCGGTAAGGTCATTTTGCGCCTCATAGTGCATCATGATTTTTCCTTACGCCCTTGCATGCCTCTCGTTCAACACCGCACGCGTCTAACCTTTTAACAGATGTATGCGTCTTGACGATCAAAAGTTAAACAAGTGTGGATATACTTTTTGACTTTTACGCTCTCGAAACCGCGTTCACGAAGTGGCTTCTTTAATCGAGGAAACAGGAAAAATTCATACGGTGCCATATGTGGCGAATATTGTGCTTGTGTCATTTTTTATAGACATATTCGCAAAATACTGAAGATATTTCTTTTATGTTTACCTGAATTTATATCATATTTAATATTTTTATTTATTCCTTGACGAGATTTTTTTCGAAAAATATTTTTAGAGACATAAACATTTTAGTTAACATAGTTTTATTTTCTATGTTAAATTACCAAGATAAATAATAATTTGAGTTTGTTACTGAAACACTGTTATAAATTGAATAGATTTCTTTCAGAAAATGATCTATTTGAATAAGGAATTAATTTGTTTTATTTATAGATCAAACTAGGCAAATAAGTTTTAGATATAACTAATTTCAAAACAGACTAAAATTGATCAAAGTCTTCCTAGGAATTTAATATTTTTTTTACATTACAACATAACAATTAACATTTATGAAATTTTTAAGAATTTCTTTAAATGATTATAGTTTTGAATGGAATTATAAATTAGAATAACTCGTTACTCAAAAACTACATTGAAAATCGATCAAAGATATTTAAATTTCCCTTCGTCGTTCGTAAGCAAATTATCATTAATGAACTGAACTTATGGAAGAGGGAATGAGTCATTATTCAGCAAACGTATGGTAGAAAAGAATCATAAGAACAAAAAATACGCTAGTGATAGATGGTTTAAATGGATACCGAAATACGAAGGCAAATTCCGATTAAACGATTTACGAGTTTTAAATTTTAAATTAGAGTTAAATAAAATCGGTATTTGCCGAATTTTAAGGATCAATCCGAAAATGGAAAAAAACGATACGTTTGGTACTTCTCCATAAGCGAATTTGGGTGTTTGGAGAACAATCTCGTCGTTTATGCGTATTGAATATTTAACACTTTGATTTAATGCATTCCTTTTAAATAGAACATATTTTGGATTTTTACTTGACATGCCCTTACCTTTTATTTTAAACCTTCATTGTAAATAAGAGTTTAAGTTCTGAAGCTATCCCAAAAACAACTATCAAACCTAAAACTTTCCTAGTTATCTGTAACAAACTGAGAAGATTTCTTTTATGAAGTGATCCGGGAAAGTTGCGAAGTGTAAGAATTTGAGATCTCCCACGGGTCCAACTAGGCCTCGTATCGTAATAGAAATCCTTTATTTTAGAGCTGATGGGTAATGAGCGCTATTTTGGTTAATTACCTTCAGAGGAAGAAATACGTCGGGCTGTTTAACTGTACAGCTGTGTAGATGCGTATTTTACAATAAAGTTACCATTTCTAAATAAATTTGCGTTTTCGTATGATTTTTATCCGGTTTTTCTGGATGGACAGGACTTTTGTCCAGTCTTCTTTGAGTTCAAACACCCTTCCATATTTTCACATCATAAAACTTCCATATCTTTACACAGCTTTGCAAAGAACCTAACTTTTAAATGATTGTTTTTATGTAATATATAACTTTCGTAACTTTTGATACTTTGCAGAGCAAAGTATACAGCGCATCCAGAAAACTTCGCCTGCTATCTTTTTAACTATTGCTTGAAGATCATTATCCATTTCATCATTTTTTTTAAATAAATGTTTATGCCATATTTATATGGAAATTAAGATGCGATGGATAGCGGTAAATGCTTTAAAAAATAAGTTCTAAAATTTCATGTTTTGTATATATATATATATATATATATATATATATATATATATATATATATATATATATATATATATATATATATATATATATATATATTATAATATAATTTTTTCATTTATATATGTTATGAAAATTATATTTCTTTTAAACTTTTCGCATCTTCTTTTGCACTAGTTCGCGTCGCAGTAGTCGTGCTCCCAGTTTGGAAATCGCTGTATTATTGTATTGTGCTTTTAAACTTTTGTTTATATTGAAATGATTGTTGTTTGTCGTTAAAAATGTAGTTCATGATGATAATGTTTTATAGCTGTTACTTTTTGTAATTGATCGTAAATAAAACATGAAATTGATTCTAAAATAACCACAAACATAAATTCTTAGCTGGGCTTTTTTTAGATATTCATATAGAATATAGAATAGTTTTATAGAAAATCTGAACAATGTCTGTATGTCTGTCTATGTCTGTCTATGTCTGTATTATGGACACCAAATATATTTAATGTCTTTTAGAGAATTCGTAAGAATAATTTTAAATATTACACTATAAAAGTACTAACGGCTTTCAAGAACAACTTAATAGTTTTAAAATTAGTCTTTTTAGAGGAAAATGGAGTTTATATATTCATAATGATACAGTTACAGTCGAAATTATATGTTTGTTGCATCAGCGAACTAAGGTTGTGTTAAACCGATAAAGCAAATCAACAAAAAAGTAGTTTCGGGCTTAAAACTTTTATAGGTATTTGTTAATAGGTATTTGTTTTATGGGTAATTGAGTATGTTGATTTTAATAAAAGCTTAAAAATTTTCAAATAGTCAAGTATTCAAAGGTGTATTTCCTTCATCTTAATTATTTTAATTTATAATTTATGATACATAATTAAAATATATATATATATATATATATATATATATATATATATATATATATATATATATATATATATATATATATATATATATATAATTTGATATGTTTCTCGACCGTGCAATTTATAATTTTTTTCTTGGGGAAATTGGTTGTTTTCGGGCTTGCGGTCAGCAGTAAAACAAGTGTTCAATCGTCTCAATATTTCGTCATTGTTTTGATGACTTCATCAGGAGATTCTAAAATTATTTTTTTCTTTATTATTTAATAAACAATGAATTAGTATAGAACAGCAACATGTTGAAATATAAATTCACATAACAATAAATATATAAACTTACAATTAATGACTATGGTTTAAAACGTGTGTATCTAAATAACGTTCTTGAACGATACGGGCCCAACCAGGAATTAAGAATCATTTTTAAACACTAAGGTATTTCAACCTACAACCATCGCGGTTGAAAAGACTGGAGCACTTTCAACACGAACATCCATTGTTTGGTGTTATTTGAGAATATGGCAATAAATACTGCTAAGACCACTCGTATCTGATTTAAAATTCATCGTGGTCTTATTTTGTCTTATATGACACATCTCCAAAAACAGTCTTTTTTTGTAGTTATTCATCTGTTGTATGACTTTTACATTGTCGAAATCCATATTATGTCCAGTATTGAGGAAATGGTCAACCACAGCACATCTGTTGTTGTGATTACGGCAGTCACTCTTGTGCAATGTCATTCTCTATTTAAGCCACTGACTGGTCTGTCCTATATAAGACTGTTCACAATCTTTGCAGGTCAGTTTATAAATTACATTTGATTGTAGACCGATTGGAATGGTATCTTTGATTTTGGTGAACAGATTCGCGATCGTTAGTTGATTGTATTGACTGATTTTTATGTGAGGAAAGTCCTTGAATACTTTTGTCACCCCTTGGGATAGACCATTCACTTTTGGGATTTTTTTGTAAACTAATTCTGGCCCGTTGTCTTCTAAAGGGCCATCATAGAATTGTGTGCTGTATATCAATCGTTTCAATATATTTTTCAGGTAACCACTGTTCAGAAACAATTCGTATAGAATTTTTAAATTTTTTTGTAACAGAGTGCTATGACTGATCCGTGTGATCCTGTTTTTCATTTGGACAATTGTCAAAAATCCCAAAAGTGGATTGGACAAAAATCCCAAAAGTGAATGGTCTATCCCCAAGGGGTGACAAAAGTATTCAAGGACTTTCCTCACATAAAAATCAGTCAATACAATCAACTAATAATCGCGAATCTGTTCACCAAAATCAAAGATACCATTCCAATCGGTCTACAATCAAATGTAATTTATAAACTGACCTGCAAAGATTGTGAACAGTCTTATATAGGACAGACCAGTCAGTGGCTTAAACAGAGAATGACATTGCACAAGAGTGACTGCCGTAATCACAACAACAGATGTGCTGTGGTTGACCATTTCCTCAATACTGGACATAATATGGATTTCGACAATGTAAAAGTCATACAATAGATGAATAACTACAAAAAAAGACTGTTTTTGGAGATGTGTCATATAAGACAAAATAAGACCACGATGAATTTTAAATCAGATACGAGTGGTCTTAGCAGTATTTATTGCCATATTCTCAAATAACACCAAACAATGGATGTTCGTGTTGAAAGTGCTCCAGGTCTTTTCAACCGCGATGGTTGTAGGTTGAAATACCTTAGTTGTTTAAAAAAGATTGTTAATTCCTGGTTGGGCCCGTATCGTTCAAGAACGTTATTTAGATACACACGTTTTAAACCATAGTCATTAATTGTAAGTTTATATATTTATTGTTATGTGAATTTATATTTCAACATGTTGCTGTTCTATACTAATTCATTGTTTATTAAATAATAAAGAAAAAAATAATTTTAGAATCTCCTGATGAAGTCATCAAAGCAATGACGAAATATTGAGACGATTAAACACTTGTTTTACTGCTGACCGCAAGCCCGAAAACAACCAATTTCCCCAAGAAAAAAACTATATATATATATATATATATATATATATATATATATATATATATATATATATAT